>CM055117.1:503366190-503598570 GCA_029206835.1 Rana muscosa
CATGAAGGAGAAGCAGTGTGACCCAATGAGCGCTTAGAGGCGCACCCAAAAACGCCACAAAGCATCAAAAACACTGCAAATGAGGCGTCTTGCCTGCAATCACGGGATTGCATTGGCATCACGCTTTCATAGCGCACTGTGACCGGCGCTCGGCGCCCGCCCCAGTACACTTAAAAGGTACTTTTTTTTTTTCTTAAAGGGACATTTTCTTCTTTTTTTTTATATATATATTTTTTTTTGTGTGACTGGCTTTGGGGGGGCGGCGCCCATGCGCCCCCTATGGACGGGCCGCCACTGGTAATCTTACAGATTACAGTACTGTATCAAATGAATACACATCCCCTTTGTCCCTAGTGGTTTGTCCAGTGTCCTGCATGCAATTTTATATTATAAAAACTGTTCTTTCTGCCTGGAAACTGGAGATTGTCCATAGCAGCCAAAAAGTGTCAGTTTACGTCAAAAGTGGTTTTAGACCAGCTAAAAAACAGCGATAATAAATTAGAATCACTTGCAGAATTGAATAGAAATTGGTATGGACAGCCACACTTCAAAAAAACCTTTACAGTTGCCTTTTTTGGTAAAGGGATAAAAGCACTACAAATCACAGCAAGAGTGGGGACATACAGCCGATGCGTTTCACACTATTAGCTATGAGTAAGCACTAGATAATAGTGTGAAGCGCATCGGCTGTATGTCCCCACTCTTGCTGTGATTTGTAGTGCTTTTATCCTTTTACCAATAAAGGCAACTGTAAAGGTTTTTTTGAAGTGCGGCTGTCCATACCAATTTCTATTTTCTTGCCTTGTGCATTGCCGGCACCTACGATTTCCTGAGAAGACATTGATTGCTAAGCCTATACACCTGGAGCGGTAACTCCCTTTCCTCACTTGCAGAATTGAGCGATAGCGATTTGTGGGGAAATTCGTCATAAAATACTGAAAGTAATGACAGCGACAATTCTGCAACTGAGCAAATTTCAGTGTTTTTGATTTGATTACATTATTAATTAATTTTTATTATAATTACGTTATTATTTGTTATAATTATTTATAGTTATTTATTATATTATAATTTATGATTTTGTGTTTCAAACTTTATCATACCCGGGATGTCTACTAGACTCTTGTTTGGACAGATTTAAGCGTGTTAATCCTAAGAATTACAGGCCTACAATATAAAACGCCAAATTTCCATGCAAAATAATTGTACCGCTTTCAGCAGCTAAAATTAGAAATAATCATACCGCCAGGGAGAATAATGGTGGCAGTATGTAAAAAAAAATATATATATTTTTTTTTTATTCACTTTTTTAAATATTTTTTTTTACTATTTGTTTTACATCCTGTCATCAGAGTAGTTCAATGTCACCATAGTGACACTGAACTACTCTGGGGGTTGATCATAGATTTTTATTTATTTTTTACACTTGTATTGCCTTTAACAGTGCTCCTCCTGGGCCTGATGTGAGACGGACCTCTCCGTGCATGAAGAGAGAGGTCGCAGCCTACCACGCAGTGTACAACATTCCAACCCAGATGAGAGGGGCCTTGCACTGCTTGCTGTTCTTCAGACATCCATCCAGCACCACTCCAGTCGCCTCCCCACCTGTGTTCTAAGCTTTACATCAGGAGATCGAAACGGCGGATCCACTGCACGCGTGTCCCTACAGGGGCTGCTTTCCGGAGGGCATTAAATCAGCCTGATCGTTGGTGAGAGGGTAGACGCCCACCTTTACAAATCCTTTTCTCACATTTTCACTGGGACACTTTGCACAGACATTTTTACCTTGAGAATACTTTACTAAACCTATCTTGAACACTGTGCATAGACACCTTTAGCTTCTACCATTTCAAGAAATCTTATTTCTTGCCATTACACCTTATTGGATACAATTAATGAGCTCCTACAGGCCAGTAAAGACCATCAGATCTGACGCAGGGACATTGCTGTCATTATTGATACAAGGGTCTTTATACCATTGCCATTAAAGGGGTTGTAAAGGTTTGTTTTTTATTTTCTAAATAGGTTCCTTTAGGCTAGTGCATTGTTGGTTCACTTACCTTTTCCTTTGATTTACCTTCTAAATGTTTTTTTTTTCTTTGTTTTCTTTGTCTGAATTTCTCACTTCCTGTTCCTCCTCAGTAAGCTGTTCAGTAAGCTGTTCTGGCTGACTCAACACCGCTCGGATGATGGTGTGAAGTTTACTGAGGAGAAACAGGAAGTGAGAAATTCAGACAAAGAAAAAAAACATTTAGAAGGTAAATCAAAGGAAAAAGTAAGTGAACCAACAATGCACTAGCTTAAAGGAACCTATTTAGAAAATAAAAAACGAACCTTTACAACCCCTTTAAGTCTGACCTCTCATTAGGATTAAAGGTTTATAGACTGGCCGAGGTTTCCCCTTTAGAAGTTTGTCAGTATAACCATTTAACGTTTATCCTTTCAGGTGCAAGCAGTACTCCACTGTACATGTGTGTATAATAGACTGTTTACCTGCTGAGTTGGCTCTATTGCCTAAAACTCAGCAGATCTATTACCTCCTCTTTGTGACAATATCTTCTTTGAACTGTCCTAGTAAACATTATCAGAATATAAATGCACAGAGTTGTCTGACTTATTGCTTTAAGGTGGTGCAAAGATGTCTGAACCCAGAGTGTCAGGTGGGTTGGAATGTTCATCAGGTCATAGCAGTGCAGATGAGCAGGTAAATCTAAGCAGCCCCTTAGGGTGTCATGCTACATACATAACTAAGGATTTTATGAATAAACATTGTATGAAATGTGTTATTGACGCATGTCTAGTGGGTCAGTTTTTTCTGGTGACCATTCTACCTGTTTGGTTATATAGAGGTTGAAAGTTTCAAATGACCTATGCTTGTGAGTAAATTGTATGCTTGTTTAAATTTATTTGAAAATCTATTTTTCTACACTATGATAGCCTTTTTTCTCCTATTTTAAATTCTAATGTGACTGAGTTGAAGAGAGAAAGACGTACCTTGAAGAAAGGATTTCAATAGAGTTTGGAGCAAGCTAAGACTAAACAGAAAACGTTGTATGACTCACTTTTCATAAGGGGTCGTTAAACTCTGAAAAGCCTCCTTTCCACTTTGAGGGATAAGGGTGATGAAAAGATTGGCATATCGGAAGATTTTATGCCATGAAATCTTCAGATATGCCAATCTTTTAATCACCCTTATCCCTCAAAGTGTAAAGGAGACTTTTCAGGACTTATATTATGGTGAAATAAGGGACATTCTCTTTGAATCAATATTTTATGGGACTTGATTATTATTGTATTTGACTTTCCTAGACACTGTTTATTTCACTGTAAGAAAAGTGTAAAGTTTTCATATTTAAGTGCTGTTTTTTGGATTTTTATGAGTTGAAACACCAGGGGGTGTTATTTTACCAGAAACTTGGGGAAGTTGAGCTGAGCGCAGGTAAAGAGGGATATTTATGGGCTCAGGAATACTTACAAAAATCACTATCTGTGAACACAGTTTGCTATGCCATCCAAAAATGCAAGGTAAAGCACTATCATGCAAGGAAGAAGCCATATCTGAATATGACACTGAAATACCGCCAGCTTCTCTGGGCCAAAGCTCATTGAAAATGGTCTGTTGCAAAGTGGAAAACTGTTCTGTGGTTAGAATAATTTAAATTTGGCATTCTTTTTCAGCAACCATGGGCGCTGCTTCCTCCAGACTAAAGAGAAGATGGACCTTCCAGCTTGTTATCAGCTCTCAGTTCAAAAGCCTGCATGATATGTGGGTGCATTAGTGCATAGGAAATGGAGGCGCCTGCCCATTTGGAAAGGCACCTATCACATAACTGGTGATGACTGGAATGTTGTGGAGGCCTCTCTTGCACCTCCTGTCCAACACTCCTGAAGGTGGAGACAGAGAGTGTGAGGGCACAGAGTGGCACGAGTGCCGGAGTAGCTGGCTGGTGAAGTCTGCACTTAGGTGGATGGAGCTGGGGATTGCAGTCCTAGGAACAGGATACTGAAGCAGCTTGGCACTAGAGCAGGAGATGGTAGCAGAGCCAATATGCAGACAGCGATCAGCGGCAGCTGGGTAACAAGGCACCGAATCAGCAGACAAAGCAAGTCCAGGAAGCAGGCCAAGGTAGGTAACAGCCAGGCAGCGCAGTACAGAGTGAGCAGGCAAAGACAAGTCCAGTAAACAGGCCAAGGTCACAGAGATCAGGTGAACAAGGTTAATGCAGGAGCAAAGGCAGAGTCCAGGAGAAAGCCGGGTCATACACAGGTAAGCAGGTTTAATGGATCAGGTCACAGGAATACAGATGCAAGCTGAAGACCATTCAGCAACTGCACATGGTGACAGGCCAGTTTAAATATGCAGCTGGGCACCAAGTATGCACGCTAATTTGTATATGCACATGCGTGTGTCTGAGTGCATGCACGAATACGAGCACGTTGAACAGGAATAGTACATCTTTGCCTAGAAGTATTAGCACGTGAACAATGCGCACGCGCACGAATATTAGCGTAAGCTTGCACTGGTTTTCTTTTGTTGGAAATCTGGTTTACCTTACATTGCCCCAACGGGCAGCTTCCGGATGCCCATCTGGTCATCTTCTTGGAAAAACTTTCTTATCGGTCTTGGGGCATGGGCATCGCCTTTCGGCTCGCAAGAGTTTTCTTCCGGGCCATAACCCTTCCACTTAATTATGCCTCGTTTCCACTGAGTGGATCGGTTTGGGTCGGTACGGTTTGGAACGGTTAGAATGGTCCGGTCTATTCTGGTGAGCGTTTCCACTGCAAGTCGGACCGCCAGGGGCCATACAGATTTTTGAAAAAATGCCTTGCGCGATGTCACACTAGTGCGACGAGAAACGTGACGCAGCGTCAGTCAGCGTCAGCTACACAACAAATACAACAATGGAGGTCATCCAGCATCTCGTCTTTTCTCTACTTGCCTTTTGGTTCTTTGTAGTCAAAATACATGCCGCACTGTATGAGAGAAGGTTGCGAGCGGCAATGAGAAACACAGCAGAAAAGAAAAGAAAACTTCTAGCTTGGATGTGTAGCCGGGAGGAGAAGTACACCTTTGTGCGGCAAAGACAAAGAAAGCAGCGCTATAGGGTAAGCACAACTGACCGACTTAACTCAGACCTACCTGACATACACACACTGACCCACCTACCTGACATACACACACACACACTGACCCACCTACCTGACATACACACACACACTGACCCACCTACCTGACATACACACACACACTGACCCACCTACCTGACATACACACACTGACCCATCTACCTGACATACACACACACGCACTGACCCACCTACCTGACATACACACACACACACACTGACCCACCTACCTGACATACACACACACACTGACCCACCTACCTGACATACACACACACACTGACCCACCTATCTGACATACACACACACACTGACCCACCTACCTGACATACACACACACACACTGACCCACCTACCTGACATACACACACACTGACCCACCTACCTGACATACACACACACACTGACCCACCTACCTGACATACACATACACACACACACACTGACCCACCTACCAGACATACACACACTGACTGACACTTATGTTATGTAGCGGGTATGTACTTTCCCTGGTGTAAATTTGAATTTGGAAGTGACACCAGTGATGTGTGATTCACCGCGGCCCATTGGGTGGCGCTGTCGCCCTGGGTTGGGTTGGATTATCGCTGTGTGCCGTCCTCCTTTTTGTCCTCCCTCGGCAGCGGTATGGTGGGGCGGGGAACCCACCGTGCTTGCTGGGAGAGGGTATAAAGGGGGCCGGCCATCTTGGTCACGAGGTCGAAGTCCCAGGCACCTTCAGCTTGCGGACGGTGGGTCGTGTCACTCCTCTGGGTGGCTTAGGCCCAGAGGACAGCGGAGGTCGAGTTCCATCCCAGGCACCTTTAGCCTGGGGTGAGGTACTTAGATGGAGGTCCGGAGCTCAGTGCCCAACACTGGGTTCCGCGAGGGAAGGAGATCCTAGGGTACCCAGGGACTGGGTACCCGAATCCGGAAGGCGCAATGGACCGGGGGGAGCTCCTCATTTGAAGACCCGGTGCAGCATATTACCTGTGACAAGTGAGTCTCTTGTCGGAGACCGCCTAGAAGGAAATCTACCCTCGTGCGGAGACCAGGACACACTTCTAGGAAGGGAAGTGGCAACTTACATTGTGTCTGGGCCTGTTCGCATCCACACCTCCTTTTCTGTTCTGTTCTATCAAGGAAGTTCAACTGTTTGTGTTCAGACAAGGAGAATAAAGGAGTGTTGAACTGCAATGGTGTGGAGCTCATTTTCTAATGGACATGGTTCACAGTGACTCTTGGAGGGAGGATCCAGGTGCACAACACTGACCCGAAGGTAATACAAAACCGTTGCTTATACCGCACTAACACCTGTGGTGGAAGCCAGGCGTGGTGTCCCCGCTCCCTCCCCTCTAAGATACCCTTAGACAAGAGAAAGATGAGACGAGACAAAGAGGGGAGTGGAGGTGGTCGCTACACGTGGGGGCTCGTCCGAGATAGTGTTTGTGCACCACAGTGTTAAACGGGTCTGTTGGAAAAGTTAAGCGAACAGGCAGGCCTTCATTGGCCGAAGTGCATCCCTGCTCGAAGTCGTGGACATGACCCAATGAAGGGAAAGGCCCGCGCAGAAGAGTGGAAAGAGGGGGAAGTTCAGCCGTGTGAAGTACTACACGTGGGGGCTTCTATTGCACTGCGCCACCAGGCACACCCCCACCGCTTAGTTCGTGGGCGTGACTCAGAAACAGAAAAGAAGAAAAGCCTGCGAACTGGAGCAAAGGGGAGGAGTCCAATACGTGTGAAGGACTACACGTGGGACATTGGCACAAAAACTCTGCAGTGTGCGATGGATCAGCAACAGGTCACCATGTTTGGACACACCTCATGGATTCCAGTTCACCCTTCCACCAAGACTTTGACTGCTGCTGCTCCAGTAACGGATACGGGGATCCGACTAAAGCCAAGGGGTCGATTCGCCCTGTACTCGTGCATGGACGTTGAGGCCCTGGGTGTAATTTGTCCCGGGTGTTCGGGACTGGTGTGCCAGTTGAAGCCGTTCGGACGCTGTGAGACCTGTGGGGAGTTCCTGTTCGAAGTGGATCCGGTGGTGGAGAGGCCGAGAACCATTTACCCTGGCCGGGCTTCAAGCAACACCACTCAGAGAGGAGGAATCACTGCTGTGAGAGTCACCCCTGCGCACACTGCAACGACCGCGGAGGAGGTCGTAAAATCTCAACGGGAGAAATCCGAGGATGCTGACTCGGTCACCACTGTCTCGCAGCGTCCACCACCGAAGAGGAAGACCGGCATGGTAGCCCCGACCAGCGGTTGTGGTGGACCGTCTCGCCCGCTTACACCCGGCCCGGATGAATCCGTCGACAAGAGTTCCGGACGTCCCGCTTCAAGTAAAGGCCGAGGTAAGCCAGGCGGAGAGACTTGGTGTGTGGGTGGAGGTGTCGGGAAGTCATGGCCTAGCGGCTCCGTTTCTACAACCGGCTACATACCCGCGGAGGAGTGTGACACCTCTGACCTGGAGTCGCTCTCGGACATGGGTGTTACGTACCTGCCGGATGAGCCTGACGTGCAGTGGGAAGGCTTCTCGTACAACCCCGGCTCAAGGGCCACCGATGTTGCAACAGTGGCTGCAAGAGCCTGGCGGTGTATGGGTGCCTGGTTCGTCTTTGGTTTTGTCAGTTCAGCTGGTGCAGCAGGAAACAGGAAGCAGACTGGTAGGTGCACTGGCTGGGGAGACACTGAATACGTAGTCAGACAAGCCGGGTTTGGTAACAGACGATCAGATGTAGGTATAGACGACAGGCAGAGAATGGTCAGGATACAGGCAAAGTTCGGCAACAGGAAATCAAGCAGTGTAGAGCTGAGCGTGGTTACAAGGCAGGCCGGGATCAGGATAACAGAGATCAACCGTAGTCAAACAAGCCGGGTCAAACACAGGAAACAGATCAGATCACAGGAAGACACTGAAACAGGTATGAACTGCAGATCAGGCAGCGAAGACACAGTGCTGCTGAGGTGTTTAAATAATGCAGCCTGTTGCCAATCACTGAAATCAGTCTGCACTAATAACCCTTAGGTGGCAGATCCATGACATTGCCCCCCCCTTACGGGCAACCTCCGGGTGCCCAACAGGTCTCGCTTCTGTGGATTTCTGCGAAAAAATGCATTAACAAGGTCTCTGGCATGCACATCCTGTTCAACCTCCCAAGAGTTATCCTCCGGGCCATAACCTTTCCACTTAACCAGGTACTGTACCTGATTCCTTCTTCTCCTACAGTCTATGATAGCCTCCACCTCATACTCCTCTTCGCCATTGATGGTCACAGGTTCTGGTGGCTTGGATACTCTATCTGGAAAAGAGTCAGGGACTGCGAGTTTCAAGAGAGAAACATGGAAGACAGGATGTATCTTAAGTGAATCAGGTAAAGATAATTCATAAGCAACCTCATTAAGTTTCCTCTTGACTGGGAATGGTCCCACAAATTTAGGTGCCAGTTTCTTTGAGGGACATGCCAACCTGAGATTCGTAGTAGACAACCATACCTGGTCTCCCGGGTGGAGAATCAGTTCACCCCTCCTTTTCCTGTCAAAAGCCATCTTGCTTGCTGCTTGTGCCTTGGTAACCGCTTCTTGAAGCAACTTATTGTTGCGGTTTAGGAAATCCACTGTGTCTTGGACAGCAGGAACTGTGATCTCTGGAATAAAGTCGGGCAAGAAGGATGGGTGAAAACCGTAATTTGCAAAGAAGGGTGACTGACCTGTGGCAGAGTGGGTGGCATTATTGTAGGCGAACTCCGCCAGTGGCAGCAGCGATACCCAGTCATCCTGGACAAAAGTGGTGAAGCATCGGATATACTGTTCCAATGTCTGATTGGTTCTCTCTGTCTGTCCATTGGTCTGGGGATGGTAGGCAGAGGACAAGGATCTTTCAATTTTAAGGGCTTCACACAGAGTTTTCCAGAATCTGGAAGTGAACTGAACCCCCCGATCGGAGACAATGTTCATAGGGACTCCGTGAAGCCTCACAATCTCTCTGATAAATACTTGAGCCGTCTCCATGGCCGAGGGAGTACTCTTCAGAGGCAAGAAATGGGCCATTTTGGACAGTCGGTCCACTATCACAAAGATGGCTGTGCATCCTTCCGATGGGGGAAGTTCCACAATGAAATCCATGGCTATCATTTTCCATGGTCTGTCAGGGACTGGCAGTGGCCGAAGTAGACCCCAAGCTCGGTTCTTTGTACCCTTGCTGCGGTTGCAGATTGCACAGGAATTCACGTACCTCTTACAGGTTTCTTCTAGGTCTGGCCACCAAAATGTGCGTTTCAGGAGATCAAGCGTCTTGTGGACCCCAAAATGACCTGCTAGGGGATGATCATAAGAAAGACCCAAAATGGTTATACGTAAACATTCAGGCACAAATACCTTGCTTCCGTTAAACAGCAATCCTTCCCGGAGTGTCAGCGTGACTCCTGGAGGGTTAGGAACGTCTGTCGAAGCCTGCTTCATTCGGCTGAGGAGGTTGCCCTGTAAAAGTAAGAAGTTATTTTCAGACAAGATGGTATCTGCTACTGGTGGTTCCTTGGGGTCATCGAACATACGAGACAGTGCGTCTGGTTTGACATTCTTCGAGCCCGGCCGATAGGTAATGTGGAACACAAATCGGGAAAAGAACAGGGCCCAACGTGCTTGACATGGCTTTAGACGTTTAGCAGTCCTCAAGTACTCAAGATTTTTGTGGTCAGTATATACCAATATGGGATGCGCTGCTCCCTCCAGGAGGTATCTCCACTCTTCTAAAGCCGCCTTAATGGCCAGTAATTCTCGGTCCCCAACATCATAGTTTCTCTCTGCTGGGGAGAGCCTGCGGGAGAAAAAGGCTACTGGATGCATCAGATCCTTAGGGCCGTGGCGTTGGGAAATGACTGCTCCAATAGCGACTTCAGATGCATCTACTTCTAGTGTATACGGCAGAGACGGGTCGGGGTGACCAAGAACAGGTGCTGAAGTAAACAGTCTCTTCAAGGTTTCAAATGCGGCTTGTGCCTCGGGTGTCCAATGGAAGCAAAGGTTCTGTCTAGTCAGTTGTGTGATAGGGGTGATGATGGCGGAAAAGCCCTTAATGAACCTCCTGTAAAAGTTGGCAAATCCTACGAAGCGCTGCACCCCCTTCTTGTCGGTAGGTGCAGGCCAGTCTAAGATAGCAAAGACCTTTTCAGAGTCCATCTTGATCCCTTCAGGTGAGATTATCAGTCCCAGGAATTGGATGCTGCTTTGTTCAAATTCACATTTTTCACCTTTAGCATATAGTCCGTGTTGGCGGAGCCGGCTCAGCACCCTTTTGACATGACCTCGATGAGAGTCTAGAGCAGTGTTTCTCAACCTTTTTACCGTGGAGGAACCCTTGGCAAAAAGTCTGAGATCTCGGGGAACCCCTAAAAAAACTAATTGATCTACAGCTCTCGGAACATCGTATCTGATCAGCAAGCTGTAGATATAACCACGTCTATTGTAGAAATAGCTTTAAATAATGGAATAAAAATTAGAACTCACCTGACACCAACATTATAGTGTGAACAGTGCACATAGAAATCAATTGTTTTCTTTCTGTCCCTGCAGAGACCTGCGTTACAACAAGCCCAAAATATTTTAAGCAAGTCAAATTTGCACACATTTTCCATTTTTTGCACATATGCTGTGAACGAGGCCTTACTGAACTTGAACAAAACTCCCAAATATTGTGACTGATAAATAGGATAGCAGACTACGGGAACAGTTGGGACTTGTTCACAACATTCATGCATAAGAATTGATGGAAGATGGTGCAGATTTGATCTGCATAGAATACTTTGGTCTTGTCCATGTCATGTGCAGAGAGACATGCACTTTCCTAACGTAGGTCTCTGCTAGGACATAAAGAAAATAACTGATTTCTATGTGCCCTGTTCACACCACAATGTTGGTATCATTTGAGTATTTTTCTCTGCAGAGAAATGCATACATGTTGCATATTTCTGTGCAGAAAAAATATGCACATGATACCAATGTTGATTTCAATGTGCACTGACAGCGAGTACTGTCAATGCGCATTAATACCTGGTGCCTCCTCTATAGTTCCAGGTCCTCTGAACCTGTGAGGGTGGTACCAGGAAGAGTGCTGACAGTGGGAGCACATGGATAAATATTGCAGGAGGTGAGATCCTGTGTATGGTAGTGACTGAATGCAGACTGCAGGGGCTTGTGGCTGGATGAGACTGAATCATAATAGGATTATGTACAACTATGGCAAAATAAAGCTATTATAATCTCACCTCCTGTCACATTCAGCCTGTGTGCCTCGACTCTCTTGCCCCCCCCCCCCCCCCCTCCAGTCTGCAATCAGTGCTGTTATACACAGGATCTCATTTCCTGTTCTCTGCTCTTCCCTCCCCCAGCAGTCTGCATTCACCCCTGACATACACAGGAACTCAGCTTCTATCTAATCTAGCCATGTGCTCCTTTTCTCTGCTCCCCCCCTCCACAGTGTGCATTACTGCTACCATTGAGACAGATCTCACCTTCTGATCTGGTGCTTCCGCCTCCATAGTCCTCATTCTCGGCTCTCTTCACGGCTCCCACTCTGTGCTCCCTGCCTCCAGTCTTCATTCCCGGGTCCCATGGCTCCCCGCTCTCTATCAGTGGCGTCACTAGGGTTGGTGTCACCCGGTGTGAAAAAAATTGGTGTCAACCCCCCTTCCACCCACTATAGTCCCTCTTCAGTACAGATCCCCCGTTAAGTACAGACCCCCCTCCATCAGTATAGACCTCCCCCTAAGTGCAGAAACCCTATCAGCATAGACCTCCTCAGAGCAGACCCCCCTCCAGCAGCATAGACCCCCTCAGTGCAGACCCCCCCGCATAGGCACCCCCAGTGCAGACCACCTCCATCAGCATAGCCACCCTCAGTGCAGACCCCCTTCAGCATAGACAGCCCCCAGTGCAGACCCCCCTCCATCAGCATAGACCCCCAGTGCACACCCCATCAGCATAGACACCCACAGTGCAGACCCCCCTCCATCAGCATAGACCCCCAGTGCACACCCCATCAGCATAGACACCCCCAGTGCAGACCCCCCTCCATCAGCATAGACACCCCCTAGTGCAGACCCCCTTCCATCAGCATAGCCCCCCTCAGTGCAGACCCCCATCAGCATAGACACCCCCCAGTGCAGACCCCCCTCCATCAGCATAGACCCCCAGTGCACACCCCATCAGCATAGACACCCCCAGTGCAGACCCCTTCCATCAGCATAGCCCCCTCAGTGCAGACCCCCACCAGCATAGACACCCCCTAGTGCAGACCCCCTTCCATCAGCATAGCCCCCCTCAGCATAGACACCCCTCCATCAGCATAGACCCCCCAGTGCACACCCCATCAGCATAGACACCCCCAGTGCAGACCCCCTTCCATCAGCATAGCCCCCCTCAGTGCAGACCCCCATCAGCATAGACACCCCCATCCATCAGCATAGCCCCCTCAGTGCAGGCCCCCTCCATCAGCATAGATACCTCCACTTGTGCTAGTAGTCCCCCCCTCTCCCCTCCCATAGCGCCCCCAGCACATGTCCATTAAAAACACTATTCAGACCTCAGAACAACGCGGCATAGACATAGCAGTGTGTCCCTCCTCGGACTGCCTCCTCCTGTCCTGTGTATATGTAAACAGAGGAGGGAGGACTCGAGGAGGCGGCTTAAGTCCGCTCCGCTGTGAGAGACACAGATCAGTGCAGGGGTGTGCGGACCGTGCAATGCCGCTGCCCACAGGTGTCACCCGGGTGCGATCTGCAGCCCCTACCCAGCAACACCACTGATCGGCTCCCCGCCGAATTTAGAACTCCCGCTCTCTGCCTTTCTCCTGACTCCGCCCTCTGAGCCGGAACTACAGAGAGCATCGGGTATCAATGCGCGCTGACTGTTGTCACTGACAGCGCGCACTGGGAACAGTGAAAACAACATTGGACGGATATACATCCGCCACAATGTTGAATCGCGGCGGAACCCCTGGGGACTTCTCGCGGAACCCTAGGGTTCCGCGGAACCCCGGTTGAGAAACACTGGTCTAGAGAAATGGAAAAAATCAGGATGTCGTCTAGGTAAACAATCAAAAATATATCCAGGAAGTCTCGGAATATATCATTAACAAAGTGTTGGAAAGTAGCCGGAGCATTGCATAGTCCAAAGGGCATCACTAGGTATTCATAGTGGCCAAATCAGGTGCGAAAGGCCGTCTTCCACTCATCCCCTTGACGGATGCGGACTAAATTGTAGGCCCCCCGTAGATCTAGTTTGGTGAAGATGGTTGCCGACCTTAATCTCTGAAATAGTTTGGGTACTAGAGGAAGAGGATATCGGTTTTTAACTGTAATTTTGTTGAGCTCCCGATAGTCCACACAAGGTCGTAGGGAGTGGTCCTTTTTCTCAACAAAAAATATTCCTGCTCCTGCTGGGGAGGTAGATGGTCGGATGAACCCCTTTTTCAAGTTTTCTTGGATATACTCTTTTAGTGCCTCCTGTTCTCGTTCAGCGAGGGGGAAGATTCTACCGAAAGGGATTTCAGACCCTGGAAGCAGTTAAATTGGGCAGTCGTATGGCCGATGCGGGGGAAGAATGTCAGCCCCTCGCTTACTAAAGACATCCAGGAACTCATGGTAGGATTCAGGTACGACTTGCCGCACCTCAGACTCAGAGTCCACACAAAATAGTGTTGTAGAAGAAGCTGGGGACCTAGGTAGGCAGTGCTCCTGGCAATAGGCTGAGTGGAAGTTGATTCTCCCTGTGGCCCAGTCAACTTGCGGATTATGCGCCTGCAGCCAGGGTAGGCCCAGAATAACAGGGAATAGCGGGGAGGTGATGACATCAAGGCTTAGGATTTCCTTATGTTGGGAGGAAGCCAACACGGGTAAGGGAAATGTCTCTTGGGTCACAGGTCCAGACTTGATACATGACCCGTCAGCTAGAAAAACAGAAAGTCCTTCTGCTTTAGGTCTCAAGGGGATGCGTTGTTGTGTTGCAAAGGTTAGATCGATGAAGCAACTGCAGGCCCCGGAATCAATGATCGCGGTAACTGCCACTTCCCTTTCTAGCAGCTGAAAAGAGATGTAACGTGTCTTGGTTGGACAGGAACGTACATAGTGGCCCGCTTCCCCACAGTATAGGCAGAGGTTATTCTGTCGTCGGTGCAGGCGTTCCTCTGGAGACAGAGGGGGCGTATTAGGCCGATTTGCATAGGCTCCGGTGCTTCGGTGGCAGAGGTAACAGGAGCGGGCTGAACTGGAGTGAAGCTAACAGGTGCGGAGTGAGTGGGAGCCGGGATCCGGGGCATCATCCAGACTGGACGTGGCTGCTGGGCTGATCTTTCGGATCGTCGCTCACAGAGACGACGGTCAATTTGAATGGCCAGTGTGATAAGGGCCTCCAGGGTATTTGGGACTCCGACACGTGCCAATTCGTCTTTCAGACCTTCTGATAACCCCAAGCGGAACTGGTGTCGCAGGGCTGCGTCATTCCACTGTGTGTCTGCACTCCAGCGTCTAAAGTCTGTAACATAATCTTCGGCCGTTCTGCGGCCTTGCTGGAGTGCATGAAGGGCAGCCTCTGCTGTGGTGGTTCGTTGCGGGTCGTCGTATAATTCAGCCATCGCGCCGAAGAAGGCGGACATGGACTGTAACAATACATCGTTCTTTTCCAACATCCGATGAGCCCAGGACTGGGGCTCACTCTGAAGCAGTGATATGATGAATCCTACTTTGGTGGTTTCAAGGGAGAAAGTTCGAGGTTGCAGAGCGAAGTACAGTTCACATGCGTTGCGGAAGGATCAAAATTTTCTCCGGTCACCTGAAAATCTCTCTGGTGCTGGAACTCTGGGTTCAGGGGGCAGCATCACCACTGAGGTTGCTGCAGTGGCAGTCCTTGAGGCAGAAGGTGCAGCAGTGCTTGCTGGTGTAGCTAGAGTCTGTACACGTTGTTCCAATTGCGTATAACCCTCCTGTAGAGATTTGACTGCTTGGGTAAGGGCTGCAAGGTGCTGGCAGATGTCATCCATGGCCGACTTCCCACTTGTAGGCTCAGACATGGCTGCCTGATACTGTTACGTACCTGCCGGATGAGCCTGACGTGCAGTGGGAAGGCTTCTCGTACAACCCCGGCTCAAGGGCCACCGATGTTGCAACAGTGGCCGCAAGAGTCTGGCGGTGTATGGGTGCCTGGTTCGTCTTTGGTTTTGTCAGTTCAGCTGGTGCAGCAGGAAACAGGAAGCAGACTGGTAGGTGCACTGGCTGGGGAGACACTGAATACGTAGTCAGACAAGCCGGGTTTGGTAACAGACGATCAGATGTAGGTATAGACGACAGGCAGAGAATGGTCAGGATACAGGCAAAGTTCGGCAACAGGAAATCAAGCAGTGTAGAGCTGAGCGTGGTTACAAGGCAGGCCGGGATCAGGATAACAGAGATCAACCGTAGTCAAACAAGCCGGGTCAAACACAGGAAACAGATCAGATCACAGGAAGACACTGAAACAGGTATGAACTGCAGATCAGGCAGCGAAGACACAGTGCTGCTGAGGTGTTTAAATAATGCAGCCTGTTGCCAATCACTGAAATCAGTCTGCACTAATAACCCTTAGGTGGCAGATCCATGAAAATGGGAGACGACGCTGCCATAGACGATTTGTTTGCCGGAAAGGGCTGGGACAAAGTACCTCTCGCTTCATCTCGGAGAACCAGAGATCCACTCATGTCAACAGGGGAAAGCACACCCCGGGTGGAGGCACCAGCGCCTGAAGAGAGGTCCGGTCCCCAGCCTGCTTCTACATCCCCTGTGCCATCAGTATCGAAGGCCGGGGAAAAGAGACTGCTGCTGCGGGCGCCTATGCCCATATCAGATGTGATCAAGGTCCCTCGCCACCCGGACTCGATAGTTTTGCCTGGTGAAGGGGACAAAGCTACCATGCCTCCTTTGGCGAGATTGCAACGGCTGTTTGGTCAGAAGGTTGCTGCAGACCATGGATGGGAGTATCCATATTTATCGAAGGAATTGCTTTATGAGGTGGAAGTGTGTCTGGAGCGCTGGTACAATGACTTTGTGTGGACCCACCTTCAGGTTCCCCACGCCCGCAGGTACCTGGCAAGCTCTCCAAAGGCCTCTCAACGTTTTAAAGACTACAAGGCAGAGTGGATGTGGGGACGACACATCCATGCAGATAAAGTGTTGATTCGGCGCAAAGAAGGAGAAGATGTGGAGTATCATCTGGAGACCATGGATCAGCACTTGAAACCACTTGTTTTGCCGCATCCCCGCTTTTACTTATAGGAGAGAGAAAGACTCTGTTTGTTCTTATCATGTTGCTGAACTTTCTGGGGCCCGTTGCTTTTGTGCCCAGAGGAATGAAGAACTGTTCCTGTTTGCTCTTCACTTTCCAGCAAGAGATTATTGACTCTGGGGTAGATAGGGCCGAAAGAAAAGAGAAAAGCTCCACGAGTGCAGTTACAGCGGTGCTGTCACCAGGTGGCAGTGTTGCGCAACGTTTAAACACTTATCATACACTCACTCTGGAGAAAGGGGATTTCTTCTTGAAGAAGTTTCTTTCCTCCTACATGAATATATGTGTCAGGGTTTATGTGTGTTGTTTCTTTTTTGTCCTCTGCAGGAGAGCAACCCTTCAAGATCACTGAGAATGGGGTGGTTCTTAGTCAGGATGGGTGGGAAAAGTTAAATGTGAAATGTGATTCTAAGTCATGTGTCAAAATAGTTGTTTCTTGTTTGTCTTATTTCCCTTTCTTTACAGGGCTCAGACACAATGTTTAGTTGGATAGTTTTCCAAAGTTTTATATTTTTTTGTAAAAAAAAAATTGTTAGTCGGTTTCTGGATTGGATTATGTCAGCTGTTGAGGGCATGGTTTACTCCAGACACTGGGGACCAGTGTCAAAGGACCGAGGGGAGAGTGTAACGGGTATGTACTTTCCCGGGTGTAAATTTGAATTTGGAAGTGACACCAGTGATGTGTGATTCACCGCGGCCCATTGGGTGGCGCTGTCGCCCTGGGTTGGGTTGGATTATCGCTGTGTGCCGTCCTCCTTTTTGTCCTCCCTCGGCAGCGGTATGGTGGGGCGGGGAACCCGCCGTGCTTGCTGGGAGAGGGTATAAAGGGGGCCGGCCATCTTGGTCACGGGGTCGAAGTCCCAGGCACCTTCAGCTTGCGGACGGTGGGTCGTGTCGCTCCTCTGGGTAGCTTAGGCCCAGAGGACAGCGGAGGTCGAGTTCCATCCCAGGCACCTTTAGCCTGGGGTGAGGTACTTAGATGGAGGTCCGGAGCTCAGTGCCCAACACTGGGTTCCGCGAGGGAAGGAGATCCTAGGGTACCCAGTGGTGTCCCCGCTCCCTTCCCTCTAAGGTACCCCTAGACAAGAGAAAGACGAGACGAGACAAAGAGGGGAGTGGAGGTGGTCGCTACAGTTATATATGTAGAATGTGTTTTTTTGTGATATGTTACCATCTGTTTTCTTTTTCTTTTTAGATGCTTCTGCTTTTGGCAAAGCAGCGCCGCCTAACAGTCATTTGGGCTTTCCCCCGTGCCAATGAGTGGTGGGATGTGACCATCCTGGGATTCACACACACACAGTGGGTGCAGAATTTCAGAATGTCAGAGGAAACCTTCTCATACCTTTGTGCCAAGCTACGTCCAGCGATGGAGAAGCAAAGCACCAACTTCAGAGCCAGTTTGCCTGTGAGGAAAAGAATTGCCATTGCACTGTGGAAGCTGGCTACCAACAGTGAATATAGAAGTATTGGTCATCTTTTCGGTGTCAGTAAATCTTCAGTGTGCCGGTGTGTGCAGGACTTCTGTAAGGCTGTCTGCACATTGCTAGCTCCTGAAATTGTGCATTTTCCGGACAGGGAAAAGCTTAAAGACATGGCTGAGTACTTTGAGAACAGGTGGGGCCTTCCACAGTGTGTTGGTGCTATTGATGGCTCACACATACCAATAATAGCACCACAAGAATACCACACTGACTATTTCAACTGAAAAGGCTGGCATTCCATCATCCTCCAGGGAGTAGTGGATGGCAAGGGACTATTGTGGAATGTGAATATAGGAAAGCCTGGGAGTTTGCATGATGCTCGGGTTCTACGATTGTCCACATTTTGGGACTAAGTTGGCCAGGGAGGACTGTACCCTGGTTCCACTAAGAACATTTGTGGGGTCAATGTTGGCTATTATGTTCTTGGTAACTCTGCCTACCCTTTACAAAATTGGCTCCTGAAACCATTTCCTGACAATGGCCGCCTGACAACAAAACAGCAGACCTACAACAAAAAAAAACATCCAGGGCACGTGTTGTAGTGGAAAATGCTTTTGGAAGACTTAAGGGTAGATGGAGGTGTCTTATGAAGAGGAATGACAGTGACATTAACCCTTTCCCGCCGAGCGGACGCAGATATGCGTCCTCGGCTTCCGGGGGTTATACCGGGATGATGCCTGCAGCCGCAGGCATCATCCTGGTATAATTTTTTAGAGCCGGCGATTGGCTTTCCAGGGATAACAACCGATGTGGCTAAAAGCCGCTCAGTTGTTATCCCAGGGGAGTGGGAGGGGACATCCCCCCCCCTCCCGCCGCCTCCGCCGCTCTTACCGGGCCTCCCGTCTTACCGGGCCTCCCATCCCACCGGGAGACCCGATCCACGATGCGCCAACTCCGGCGCCTAGAGACAGACTGAAACAAAGCCACGAACGGCTTTGATTCAGTCTCTTCACTGTAACCACGGAAGCAACGTCATGATGTCACGTCCGGGTTACTCGGCTGCCAATGGCGCCGGATTTAAAAAAATACACAGTTTTCAGCGATCTGAATACTTTGAAGTGCAAAGACCCCAGATCCCTCCATAAAGAGTACCTGTCACCACTTATTACTGTTACAAGGGATGTTTAGATTCCTTGTGACAGCAATAAAAGTGATCAAAATTGTTTTTTTTTTTAAAAACACAATTTTTTATTATAAAAATAAATAAAATAAATAAGAAAAAAAAGAATAATTTTTAAAGTGCCCTCGTCCCCGCCAGCTCGCGCAGCAAAGAAAACGCATACGGAAGTCGCGCCCGCATATGTAAACGGTGTTCAAATCACACATGTGAGGTATCGCCGCGATCGTCAGAGCGAGAGCAATAATTCTAGCCATAGACCCCCTCTGTAACTCTAACCTGGTAACCGTAAAAAAAAATTAAAGCGTCGCCTATGGAGATTTTTAGGTACCGTAGTTTGTCGCCATTCCACCGGTGCATGCAATTATAAAGCATGACATGTTTGGTATCTATTTACTCGGCGTAACATCACCTTTCACATTAAACAAAAAAATTGGGCTAACTTTACTTTTTAATTTTTTTAAAATTCATGAAAGTTAATTTCTCCAAAAAAGTTGCGTTTAAAACACCGCTGCACAAATACCGTGTGACATAAAATATTGCAACAATCGCCATTTTATTCTCTAGATTCTCTGCTAAAAAAAAATATATATATATATAATGTTTGGGGTTTCTAAGTAATTTTCGAGCAAAAAATACGCATTTTAACTTGTAAACACCAAATGACAGAAATGGGCTTAGTCATGAACATGCCAAATCCATGGTGCTAACTTGCTGTGCTCTTCACAATCTTTGTGAAAGTCATGGAGAAGACTTTGACCAGGATTGGAATACATCTCCAGAAGAGCCAGTACCAGTAATAGCACCACATGATTTGGAAGAAGAGTGCAGTGAAATACATCAGGCTCTGATGCGGCACCTCAACGTTTACATTTTTACCATGATTTTTTAAAAATTTTAATACGTTTTTGCTATATTGTTAATAAAGTGTTAAATTAAATAAGACATACTCAAAAATGTCTCATGTTTTTTATTCCACAAAAAACTCATCTTTCAATATATTCTTTAAAGTAAAACTTTGAAAAATATATCAATAAAGAAGCATTTAAAAAAAAAACGTAATAAAAAAAAAAGGGTACAGGTCCTTTGCTGCATGAAAGGCACTTCTGTCTGGGTGGTGACATGGGTTCACGACTGGCTGAAAGGACTTGAACAAGCTGATCTAGGAAACTGAGGAAGGCCTGGTTGAAGGTAGCCAACTGCTCCATCTGCTGCCGGGCAATTTCTGCCTCCTGGCGCATAACGTCCTGTGCATCCTGATGCAGTGCCTGAAACCGCCTCTTAGAATGGTTATCAATTCTTTTCAGCTGCCATTCCTCTGCTGCCCGCATATCCTACATGACTGTGTGCAGATCCAACTGCAAACGTCTCCTTTCACCTGTAATATACAAAAGACCAAACTAGTGTTTTTGGTAACATCTGTCAAAACAATACTGTAACTCCCTTTCTCATCTGCCCCACCAGACTGTACCACACTGATCTACTGCCCCACCACTATACCCCCTGCTCTTCTGCCCCACAGCTGAACCCCCCTTCTCATCTCTTACACCTCTGTACCCCCTGCACATCTGCCCCACTGCTCTTCTGCCCCACAGCTGAACCCCCTTCTCATCTCTTACACCTCTGTACCCCCTGCACATCTGACCCACTGCTCTTCTGCCCCACAGCTGAACCCCCTTCTCACCTCTTACACCTCTGTACCCCCTGCACATCTGCCCCACTGCTCTTCTGCCCCACAGCTGAACCCCCCTTCTCATCTCTTACACCTCTGTACCCCCTGCACATCTGCCCCACTGCTCTTCTACCCCACAGCTGAACCCCCCTTCTTATCTCTTACACCTCTGTACCCCCTGCACATCTGCCCCACTGATGACTTTAAGAAAATGCACAAATTTCACTGTTATCATCATGTCTTACCATTGTGCCGGGGTGCATTGGGCGTACTCTGTGGTTGGCTACTCTGTGGTTGGCTACTCTGTGGTTGGCTTGATGAAATACTACTGGTGCTGGTAAAAGACGTTGAAGGTCCATCATCTGAAAAGTTTGACGCATCATTGGAGAGTCCATCAGCTGTTTCTGAAAATAAACATTTGGTTATAGATATTTTTTAAATGGTTAGCAGAGCGAAATCCTATGGCATAAAAAAAAACTTACCAAAGGGGTCTACCATGGATATGAGAATTGCAGTTGCAGAGTCCAGACCACCCTCCCTGCCTTGGTTTGCTGGCCTATGACCGTAAATGGCGTCCATGGCGTCGTACCACCTCCAAGTACTCTGACAGTTTCCACTACGGCTGTTGTCGTCCTTAATTTTTTTATATTGTCCTTTAAGCTTCTTAAGCTTTGCCCTACACTGACCTGATGTCCGTTCAAATCCCTCGGCTGCCATCCATTGAGAAATATCTTTGTACACCTTTTAATTTCTCACTGATTCATCAAGCTCACTCTGAATAACGCTATCACCAATAATCGTTAGGAAAGTAGATAGTTCCTCAGATGACCAGACCCTGCTGTTGTTTGCAGGCATCCTTCTCCTTTATATTGACTGAACGGCGACGTGGTGCTTGTTTAGCGCTTTGCTTTGACGTCAGCATTGACGTTTTTCTGTCCACCAATCAGTGGAATGTATCGTGTGACGCCAGTCGCTCCGCCCTAACCGTACCGTTCCATTTTCTATGGCCCCACATCTGAAGCAGGACCCTGAATGGTGCGGTACGGTTTAATGGCACGCTTTCATAATGGAAACACCCGAAATAGCGTACCGTACCGAACCGGTCCGCTCAGTGGAAACGAGGCATTAGATACCGAGTGAGACCTCTCCTCTTTCTGCAGTCCACAATGGCTTCAATTTCATATTCTTCCTCATAATAAATTATGATTGGTATTGGGGGACCCGGGGTACGATTAGGAAACGGATCTATAACAGCAAATTTTAATAGAGACACATAAAAAACTGGATGGATTTGATAAATTTCTGGTAGCGAAAGTTAACATACATAAACTGTCGGATTCATTTATTTTTACAGGAAATGAGCCAATGTACTTGGGACCAAGTTTCTTGGAAGAACAAGCCAGTTTCAAATTGATGGTTGATAGCCAAACCTTTTTCCCCGGGTTTGAGATCCAGGTCACCCCTTCTTTTCTTATCAAAGAATCTCTTACTGTCCTGTTTGGCCTTAGCGATAGCTTCCTGTAGAATTTTGTGTTTGGCTTGTAGAAGCTCCAACTGCCGGTACAGGTGCATTTGAGATTATATCAGGTAAGAAAGATGGATTAAACCCAAAATTTGCAAAAAATGGGGTTTGACCTGTAGCAGAATGAACAGAGTTATTGTAAGCAAATTCTGCTAGAGGAAGGAGTGAAGCCCAGTTCAGTTATCTTGTGTAGAGGAAGAGAAGCGTTGAAGGTATTGTTCTAGGGTCTGGTTTGTGTGCTCCATCTGGCAGTTTGTTTGGGGATGGTATGCCTTGATGTCTTGATTTTAAAGTGACTTGCAAAGTTCTTTCCAGAAGCTGGATCTAAACTGAACCCCAGAGATTATACTTTGTAAACTGAACAATCAGAGGTTATACTTTGTGGAACCCCATGCAGTCCTACTATTTCCTTGACAAATGCTTGTGCAGTTTCTACTGCGGATGGTGTTCCAATCATCGGCACAAATTGTGCCAGTTTGGATAATCTATCAATTATTACAAAAATGGTTGTAAAGTTTTCAGATAGTTCAACAATGAAATCCATGTTAATCATTTCCCATGGCTTGCTAGGAATGGATAATGGCCTTAGTAGACACCAGGCTTTCGTCTTGTCACCCTTGTTTCGGATACATATTTCACAGGTCCTTACATAGCCCTGACAGTCAGATCTTAAGCTAGGTCACCAAAAGGACCGCTGCAAGAGTTCCAGGGTCTTGCGTATTCCTAAATGCCTAGCCAGGGGATGGTTGTGGCACAGATTCAGGATTACCTTGAGGGAGCAAACACCTTTTATTCATGAAGGAACAAGCCATCCTGTTCCTGCAACTGCGAGTCACGTGGTGAACCCTCTTCCTTTGAGGCTTGCTTGAGCTGTGACACTTGATGGCAAGTAATTCACGATCCCCAACATCGTAATTCTTTTCCAGGGGATTAAGTTTTCTTCAAAAGAAGGCGATTGAATGTAGCATTGACTTGGCACCCTGACGTTGTGACCGGATGGCACCAACTGCATTTTCTGAAGCATCCACTTTAAGGACAAAAGGGAGAGCAGGATCAGGGTGTTGTAGAATCGGTGCAGATGTGAATAGAGCTTTTAACTTGTCAAAGGCCAGTTATGCTGCTGGTGTCCACTGGAACCGAGTATTCTGTTTGGTGAGATGGGTAATGGGACTCGTAATGACTGAAAAGTTCCTGATAAATTTACGGTAAATATTGCCAAAATCAATGAATCTCTGGACCCCCCTGCGATCTGCTGGAGTAGGCCAGTCAAAAATGGCACAAACCTTCTGTGGGTCCATTGAAATGCCTGAGCTTGAGATGATCAGTCCCAAGAACTGGATTGTCTTTCTCTAACTCACATTTTTCAGCTTTAGCATACAACTGGTGATCCCAGAGGGGACTGAGAACCTTTTTGACCTGTACTCAGTGTTCTTCCAAGGATGGAGAAAATATGAAGATATCATCAAGATAGATGATCATAAAAAGATCAAGAAAGTCTCCAAAGATATTGTTGACAAGATGTTAAAAAGTAACTGGGGCGTTGCACAGTTCGAAAGGCATTACTAAGTATTCAAAATGCCTGAAGCGGGAGCGGAAGGCTATTCTTCATTCATTCCCTTCCCGAATCCTGACAAGATTATATGCTCCCCGCAGGTCAAGTTTTGTATAAACTTTTGCTGTTCTGAATGAGTTCCGGAACAATGGGCAGATGGTACCTGTTTTTGACTGTTATTTTGTTCACTTCTCTATAGTAAACACAGGGCCTCAGGGTGTGATCTGTCTTTTCCCACAAATAATATACCTGCCCCTGCAGGAGAAGTGGATGGGTGAATAAACCCCCTTTCTAAGTTTTCATCAATATATTGCCTCAAGGCCTCAAGTTAAAGTTCTAAAAAAGGCAAATATATGCCCAAATAGGATATCAGCTCCTGGTAACAACTCAATTGGACAATCGTATGGACGATGGGGTGGTAAAATTTTGGCCTTCTTCTTGTCAAAGATGTCTAAGAAGTCAAGATATACAGATGGAACATGATGAGAAGCTGGAGTCTCTGGTTGTAATTACATTAAGGGACCTGAGTCTGTGGGAGTTCATGGTATTAGGTTGTTGTAAATGTCACTGTCCCTAGTTTATTTGAGGATTTTGTGCCTGTAACCATGAAATAACCAGAATGACAGGGAATAAAGGCGATTAAATAATGTCCAAGTTCAGATATTCCTTATGGCCCAAAGGTGTTACAGCTAACAACGGCAAGTTTTGTGAATGATTGATCTCGGGTTTGAACCATCAGCCAGATGGATTTTCAGATGTTGTGCCTTAGTTTGTAATGGTATTTGATGCTGCTTAGCAAAGGTACAGTCCATACAAAAGCTACATGCTTCAGAATTGAGTATTGCCTGGGTCTGAATACACCTCCCATGTAGCTGTAGAGAAAGAGGTAAGTGAGATGAGTTGAGTTGCTCTTTACATGGTTGCAGGAAGTAACAGGAGCAGTAACAGACTTAAAAGGTCTTGCAGGGCAGTTTTGCAAATAGTGACCAGCGACAACACAGTAAAAACAAAGAGTGTTCCACCGGTGACTAAGCTTTTCTTCAGGGGAGAGAGAAAGTGAGCGGATTAGTCCCAATTGCATGGGTTCCACCATGGAAGAGAGAAGCCTTGGAACTGAAGCTGGTGGCTCAGGAGCAGCTGGAACTTGTGGACGAGTCTGGGTGGGTTGTGAGTTGCTGGATCTTTCTGCTTTCCTCTCTTGGATTCTGCAATCCAGTTGTATAGCAAGCTGGATTAGATCCGAGAGTGAGGTTGGTGGATCCAATCTGGCAAGCTCATTCTTAAGAGTCTCTGAAAGTCCCAAACGGAACTGGTAGCTCAAAGCTACATCATTTCAGGACTCCATTTGCGAAATTCGAACACATAGTCGTCCACAGTCCGACGTCCTTGTTGGAGGGCATGCAAGGCAGTCTCTGCTGTGGATGTTCGTTGGGGGTCATCATAATTTCAGCCATAGCCTCGAAGAAGGAAGAAACTGTCTTTAGGATGGGACTGGTCTGTTCGAAGAGATGGTGAGCCCAAGACTGTGGCACTTCCAGCAGCAATGTGATAACAAAGCCCACCTCGGTGGATTCAGCAGAGAAAGTACTTGGTTGTAACAAAAAATAGAGCTGGCAAGCATTATGGAATGTCCCGAACTTAAAGCGGTCCCCTGAGAAGCGTCCCGGAGCAGGTACTCGAGGCTCTGGAGGAGGGGCCACTACGGTGAGTAATGGAACTGAGCTTGAGTGGAAGATGATTCACCAGTGGCTGAAGCGGCAGCAACTGAAAAGGTGGTGGTCAGGTTGTGGATGCGACCTTCAAGCTGGAGATAACCCTCCTGGAGTCCAGTCATTACTTGAATTAAAGTTGTGATCTGCTGACATAGTACTTCCAGAAGAGAGATACCTCCTCCAGTCACAGTCATGGCTGAATGGTACTATCATGTACCTGGTGATGAATGGAATGTTGTGGAGGCCTGTCTTGCACCTCCTGCCCAACACTCCTGAAGGTGGAGGCAGAGAGTGTGAGGGCACAGAGTGAGACGAGTGCGGGAGTAGCTGGCTGGTAAAGTCTGCACTTAGGTGGATGGAGCTGGGAGTTGAAGTCCTAGGAACAGGATACTGAAGCAGCTTGGCACCAGAGCAGGAGATGGTAGCAGACCTGATATGCAGACAGCGATCAGCGGCACCAAGTCAGCAGACAAAGCAAGTCCAGGAAGCAGCCCAAGATAGGTAACAGCTGGGCAGCGCAGCACAGAATCGGCAGGCAAATACAAGTCCAGTAAACAGTACGAAGTCAAAAGAGATCAGGTGAAAAAGGTTAATGCAGGAGCAAAGGCAGAGTCCAGGCAAAAGCAGGGTCATACACAGGCAAGTAGGTTCAATGGATCAGGTCACAGGAATACAGATACAAGCTGAAGACCATTCAGCAACTGCTCATGGTGACAGGCCAGTTTGAATAGGCATCTGGGCACCAAGTATGCATGCTAATTCGTATGTGTATGTGCACATGTGTGTGTGCGAGTGTGCGCATTAATGCGGTCATGTTAAACAGGAATAGTACATCTTTGCCTAGAAGGATTAGCACGTAATCGTATATTAACATAAGCTCGCACTTGTTTTCTTTTGTTGGGAATCTGGTTTACCTTACAGCACCATCAATGCTGAAAGATATATCCATATTTTAGAGCAGCAAATGCTTCCATCCAGACATCGTCTTTTTCAAGGAAGGCCTTGCATATTTCAGCAAGACAATGTTAAACCACATACTGCATCTATCACAACAGCATGGCTTCGAAGTAGAAAAGTCCAGGCACCTAACTGGCCTGCCTGCAAGAATGGGACAACAATCCTCTCCCAAAACTCCAGCAACTGGTCTTCTCAGTTCCCAGACATTTACAGAGTATTTTTAAAAGATAAGGGGATGCTTTTTTGAGACGTGTTGCTGCCATGAATTTCAAAATTTCCTTTTTTATGTATTAAATGGTACATTTTCTCAGTTTAAACATTTGATACGTTTTCTATTTTCTATTGTGAATAAAATATGGGTTTATGAGATTTGCAAATCCTTGCATTCTGTTTTTATGTAGATTTTACACAACATTTTGACTTTTTCGGAATTGGGGTTCTAGGTATGCAGGTGCTAATTGATTACTTTTGGTTATTTTCCCAATGTACCGGTAACTGTATTTATGGTTTTATGTCACTTTAAATATTTTGGCTAATTGCTGCAGGGGTTGGGTTGTTTGTGTGTGACTTCTACCTTTGCAGATGTGTCATATCCTGTGTACAGGGGTATAAATTTCTGCAGCGGACCGGCCCAGGGTGCCAATTGACCCATGGGAGTTTGCTGGTCAGAACAGACTGCTGAGATGTGATTGCTCCTCTGCTGCCACTACTCCCTAAAAGGGTCTTCGGAGACTTGAGGTACTATGGATTTTGTTACTGTGGGCCGCACTATGTCTTATGCACCTTATCTTTTGGGAAAACTGTTAGGAACAATGTTATGTTACATCAGCACAGCCAATTCTGCCTGCACTAGTATGTGAAGATTGATGAGAAATGTATATGTGCTTCCTAAATGTCTCAGTAAAAGGAACTTATTTCACGTAAAAAAAAGTTGTTAGTGTATTTGACTAACAAGAGTGTCTACTTTGGGATAAGTGTTAAAGAACCTTACATTGGGAGTTGAAGCCATTTAACCCTCCAGGTTAAGCAGCCTTGGGCTGCTGTGTGAAGATTTGTGTCAGGTAACCCCTGTGGCTGAGCACATTTGCAGAACACACACTTTAACCTTCAAGGTTGGGAAACAATCTCAAGCAATGGCAGCCAGTCTGAAGAGGAATTAGGTGACTGTGGCAGGAGATGGTGGCCCTGTTGGGTGGGAGAATAGGTGTGCTCACATCATGGCACAGTACTCATATTGAGACCCAATGTGGCTTAGGGTTAACTTAGGGACCTGCCCTGGGGAATCACAAGAGCACCTTGTGTGATTGATAAAGCAGTGGCTCCCTGAGGTGTGAGCCTGTATGGCAAAAATAATTTCTAACACAGTGTGACAGTATGGGAGAATGGTGAGGTGTGGGACATGCTGTGCAACCCCAACCTGAAACAAATTATCATCTTGAGAAGGTGAGGGTGGAACATAGGTTCCAGATGTGAATAGGTTAATGTCTAGGAACAGAAGTGTGAATAATTCCTGTATTGGCTTGTTTGCTAACCTGCCCTCTAGGGGCAAAAGCACTGCCAACCCCCCACACATGACAGTTTGGTTTAGAGCGGGGGCCTCCAAACTGTGGCCCACGGGTCAGGTGTGGCGTTTGCTTGCCTTTATTTGGCCCTTGGGACACTATTCCTTCCACTGATACGAGGCACTGTTCCTTCCACTGACACAAATGATGGGGCACTATTTCTCCCACTGACACCAATGATTGGACACTATTCCTCTCACTGAAATTAATTATGTAATTTTTTTACTCCCCTTGGCAACCAGGCCTATGGCATTGTTTACTCCCAATGATGCCAAGGCATTTTCCACTCCCACTGGCCACAGTCCGGCCCCACTAATGTCTGAAGGACAGTAAACTGGCCCTTCGTTTTGAAAGTTTGGACACCTCTGGTTTAGAGCACAAGGGAATGTGATAACTATCATTTATGGGCCGTGAATCACAGCATGCTTTGAATGTTTTGGTAAATCAATGAGTTTAGTTCTGCTTTAACATACTAAGAATTGTCCATCACCAAACAGTGCTTTACTTCTGAGTTTCTACAGAGTAAGTAGTGTTGTGTAACGGTTTCAGCCAAATGATCAGACCAGTGGTGATGTGCAATTTCTACTTTACTTAACAATGAACTTCAACATAAATTGTACCGGAGAACGTGTGGACACGGGTATACAGTACAGAACATTATTATGAACTGTAAAGAAAGAGAATATAACAATTATACTGCCGTTCAACTAATGTCCACTAGGTGGCAGCAGCGTGTTCTGAGTTCAATCTACAGATAGAATAGAGAGCTAAGGAATCTCACATGTCCAAGATAGTAATCGTTCGTTCAACAGACTGTGAGCTGAGTGGACTTCCTGCTGGCACACACTTCACGCTGGCACTGCTTTCTACTTGCTTCGGTCAGGAGGTTCTGGTGGCTGAAGATAGGGCCAACCCACTTCTTGGACAGCTTCCGCAAATGGACCGTAACAGAGTCCTCTCCAGTGACTGGGGCTTGGAAAGATGCTGCGTGCTCTTGTGCTCACTGCTGGTGGCCCGCACACCAGACTTAACAGAGGAGGACCCAGCACCTGGGAACAGCTCACTGCTGTCCCATCAGGCAGGATCTCTCTGAGCACCGGAAGCTGGGTGGAGCTGACATTTCTATCCCCCGGGCATGTCCAGGAGCTCAGAGGATTGTGGGGAGTTGAGTTAAAGGGACCTGCACCGGAATCTGGACAAAGGGGCATCCCACTACAGTAGTAGAACTGGTGTGAAAGAAACTGTTGAGAACAGTGTCTCTGACTAAAAGAGAAGGGTGTAGCAGAATACAGCTATGGCCAAAAGTTTTGAGAATGACACAAATATTAATTTTTTTAACAAAGTCTGCTGCTTCAGTGTTTTTAGATCTTTTTGTCAGATGTTACTATGGTATACTAAAGTACAGTATAATTACAAGCATTTCATAAGTGTCAAAAGGCTTGTATTGACAATTACATTAAGTTTATGCATAGAGTCAATTTTTGCAGCGTTGACCCTTCTTTTTCAAGACCTCTGCATTTCGCCCTGGCATGCTGTCAACCAACTTCTGGGCCACATCCTGACTGATTGCAGCCCATTCTTGCATAATCAATGCTTGGAATTTGTCAGACTTTGTGAGTTTTTTTTTGTTCACACGCCTCTTGAGGATTGACCACAAGTTCTCAATGGGATTAAGGTCTGGAGAGTTTCCTGGTCATGGACCCAAAATTTTGATGTTTTGTTCCCCAAGCCACTTAGTTATCACTTTTGCCTTATGGCAAGGTGCTCCATCATGCTGGAAAAGGCATTGTTCATCATCACACTGTTCTTATATGGTTGGAAGAAGTTGCTCTTGGAGGATGTTTTTTGTACCATTCTTTATTCATCGCTGTGTTCTTAAGTAAAATTGTGAGCGAGCCCACTTCGTTGGCTGAGTAGCAACCCCACACATGAATGGTTTCATGGTGCTTTACTGTTCGCATGACACAGGACTGATGGTAGCTCTCACCTTTTCTTCTCCAGAAAGGTTTTTTCCGGATGCCCTAAACAATCGGAAAGGGGATTCATCAGAGAAAATGACTTTACCCCAGTCTTCAGCAGTCCAACCCCTGTACCTTTTGCAGAATATCTGTCTGTCCCTTATGTTATTCCTGGAAATAAGTGGCTTCTTCTCTGCCCTTCTTGACACCAGGCCATCCTCCAAAATCCTTTCCCTCACTGTGCGTGTAGATGCACTCACACCTGCCTGCTGCCATTCCTGAGCAAGCTCTGCACTGATCCCGCAGCTGAATAAACTGTAGGAGATGGCCCTGGCGCTTGCTGGACTTTCTTGGGTGCCCTGAAGCCTTCTTCACAAATGCAGTGGAAATGTTTTTTATGAGATTGAATTCATTTTCATGGCAAAGAGGGACTTTTCAATTAATTGCAATTCATCTGATCACTCTTCATAACATTCTGGAGTATATGCAAATTGGCATCATAAAAAACTTTTTTGCAGCCAATGTATGATCGCCCCCTTTTAATTTCTACCTCCTTTTGGGGGGGGGGCTCCCCCTTTTTTGATCAGCAGGGCTGCTGAAACCATATGTCTTTTTACTCCATGTGAAATGTGTGGTTTCATTGGATATTTCTGTCCATTTGACCAATAGACTATGTTGTTTGATGCACAACTGTGTGTGTGCCCAGCACGGTGGATGGCACACCTTATGGTTGCCATGGGAGGTAGTCGCCGATTCCACACTTGCGCTCCCTCCCCTTTTTTTCGCCCTCATTGGCCCAATCTCTTTGATTGTCCCTATCGGGTGTCCCCGTGCCGGTGGGAATCGATTGCGGAACGTGACTCCGGGCGCATCCGAGTGACATCGCTGCGTCCATGCGCGCCGTCTTTGCTGGCGCGCATGTGTAGGATGGGATCGCGTACGTGTGTCGTTGCGCGCGATGCGTGCGCATCGGGGAGATGAACCGCATTCGGTGCTCAGGGGGCCCATTAAGGGATCCTGGTGAGGCTGACTCACACCAGCTGATTCCTATTGGAAATCAGCAAGGACGGGATTAGCTGGGCTATATCAAGCCCAGCTCATTCCTTGAGAGGTATGGCAGGGATCAGGAAGGCCTGGTGAGGAGTGTGCTGAACTTGTTGCAAAGTAAGTGCTTTTGTTTTGACACTTTATTTACTTATGACAGTGGATGCACTATTTTGGATCCACTTTGTCTTCCCAGTATTAGACTTTTGGATAGGTGCAAAACCATTGAAATATTTTTTCTTTTACTTTTTTCTCCTTTTGCTTTTTATTTTCTGCACACCACTACTGTGGGCCTTTCCGCCTTCCACTGTGATACTACAGTCATCTCCAATTGAGACGCTTTTTGTACCATTCAGACCACCCACCTCCTTCTACCTACCCGCCGGTATGCAAAATGTGTCCCCATGCTAGGTAGGTATTACTAATATGTTGTCCAATATTACCTCTCATTTTTTCAGTCCATTTATTGGTGTGCCTCTTCTCTCTGGGTTTTCTTTTCCTTGGACCCCAGCACATACATAGGTGCTGTGTCTGATTCCAGGACACAGTAATCTGTGCACCACTGGGGATATTATCCCCTGTCAGCATGTCCTTTCAACCATCTCTACATTCCTAGTCGATCAACCTTTTGATGCACATGTGGGCCGGGGCGTATGGGTGCTCAGCTCTCAATTTTAAATTTATGGATACTGACATGTCATGGTCAAAGAACACTATGTAAGTGAACATCATTTTTGGCCAGTTCTGTTTGGAAATGGTTATATTTATATGAATTGTTAACTTTCCTGTATTTTTGTAACCCTCTAGATTAATTGTTCCGATAAAACCCTGATGAAGGAAAACGTTTTTCGAAACGCATCGGTTCAGGACATTAATATATTTTTAAATAACATTTTTATTGTATCCTATTTTGTTTGTGTTCTATTTATTACTTGTTAATAAAATTAACTTTGTTATACTTTCATACATCCTCTCTACTCTGTTGGTAGTGCCTTTAAAGTCCCGCCCCCAGGGGTTCCCCCATTTCTTGATTCTATATCCATTGGGATGTGGCACACCTGCATTAGTTTTCTCTATCAGATCCCTTCTCTCTACATCATAAAAAACCGAGGCATTAAGGTAAAAAATACCCCACTACCTGTCTTACCCCTTATGCCTAAACACTTGCCTAGCTCCATGTTACCATGCCAGTGTTGTCTCTAACTTTCTAACTTTAGCACCGCCTCTTTTCACTTTCTGCTCTACCAGGAGAAACTGAGTGCAGTGGGGTCATGGGATCCCCCTTCTGTCAGTCAAACTCCTGTGTGAAGGGATTGTGGCTGTGGCTTACCAGTGCTGCGTGTGACTATGGACTCACACAGCCTTGCTTGGGAGCACCCAGGCATTGTTGTCTTCTTAGCACCAGTCATGCTACAAGAGGCACTCAGAGGAGGTGCCAGCGCCAGCAGGCAACGTGCCAGAAGAGGAGGAAAGAAACATTTCTGTGCAATATTGCACAGAGCAGGAAAGTATTACCTCTTTTTTTTTATTATTAATTATAGCCATTAGTATCGCCTTTATTTTCTCTGCACTTTCCTCTGAAGCGCCACCCACTTCCTGCACATCACTTTCTGCCCCCTCTCAACGCTGACCCTGTTCACCCCAAATGCAGGGGGGGGGGCTACCTTCCACTCATTTCCTAGGCTTTGCCTTCAATGTTAATAAAAAAAATGAATTACCAGCACAAATGAATTACAAGACAATCCATTTTTCAAGCCTAATCTGTCACATAACGGGGGCAGTAGAGAAAGATAGATGAACATGATTTACTGCATGTTATATATATATATATTATATGGAGATGCAGTGCTGAAGGAAATAGTCAAATTCCAGTGCTACGTTTATATTGCTAACTACTGATTTTGAACTGACGGAGGTTTGATTGGCAGACGTATAATTGACATATAAATTATTGAAATCTTTATCACATTTTCCTACGAATCATTCAGTATAGACGTTTGAGATGTGGGCTTCGACATTTAGCTATATTTCTGTATTCATAGGTTTTTGAAGTTATATACAAACAGGAGATGGGTAAAATGCATATTGAATATTAATATAAATGATCTCTTAGCTCTGTAGCTCGGTATCGCACTCTGATCTCTGACCGCCTGCTACCAGTTTGAATTATTTATCCGTTCTTTGAAGAGTTTCTTCCTATAACATCTTGCATACTCAGCTTGTTAGGGAAAGGTTATCCAAGGGTCCAAAGGGCCATATTTGTCTTTGCCTTTGAAGCACTGTAATCTGTTAACTAGGAGCAGAATACTGTACTTTTGTCCAATTAGCTGAATATGCAGAGATAATCCATGCATGCTTCTTTATATAGTCATGCATGATTAGTTATTTCTAGCAGGAGCAACCATGCTGGTTTGAGGCCTTATAACAACAGTGAGATCTGGTTTATCTGACAACTATGGTAATGAAAAAAAATGTAGAAAGTACATTTTTAGAGAAGAATTTTGTGGTTGCTTGGAATGTCTCCCTAGTTAGGGACCCAACCAGTACGTGTTTTTGGATCAAACTCCTGCTGTTATACTGCCTTGTCAAACAAGCTGGAAAGCAGTAACTCCTTTATTTTGATCATTACAATGTTCTTTTTAAAGATGCAGGCAAATCAACATTAAAGTGTTTACCTTTACCTAGTAAAGTGACCCAGGGTCTTAGAACAAGCACCTCGAAAAACTTGAAGGCCTCCAAAGGTTACTTCCAGAGTACCCTAAAAAAAAATCCATATTCCAATATGTTATGATATTCAAATAAAAACAAGAGAAGATTTGGTCACGCTATTGGCTGGAGAGGTGACATATTGCATTTGGTGGCTACTAAAAAAGTAGTGATGGGGGGGGTGCAGGAGGCAACTCTGGTTTTCATTTAGAGTAAGCTGGAATTAGGGGATATACCAGTTGTCCACAGTAGTAATTTGCAGATTTCTGCAGGTATTTGAAGGAAAATTTTAAGGCCTTGTACACACGATCGGAACTTCCGATGGAAAAAGTCAGACGGATTTTTTTCATTGGATATTTCGAGCGTGTGTGTGCCCCATCGGACTTTTTCCTTCGGAATTTATAAAGAGAACATGTTCTCTTTTTTTCAGAAAATCCGTTCGTCTGTAGGGAACTCTGACGGAGAAAAAAAAATGCATGCTGAGAATCAAGTCGACGCATGCTCGGAAGCATTGAGCATGAGAATTTTTCTCGGCTCGTCGTAGTGTTGTACGTCACCGCGTTCTTGACGCTCAAAATTTGGTGTGACAGTGTGTATGCAAGACAGCTTGAACGAAATTCCGTCGGAAAAATACATCGGAGTATATCCCGACGGAAAATTAGATCGTGTGTACAAGGCATTCGTTTTGGATGCAGCCTTTCTAAAGGCAACTTAAAATGGTATTAAACTCAAAAGCAAACATTTATTATGTTACCAATTCTTGAATGTAATGGCTACATTATTTATTTATTTTTAGGCTTTTTTTTCCTTCGTTTTCATCCGGTGTTCGGGCCAGTATGCCTGTTGTTTTTCAACAGAACAAGCTTTCCTGCATATGTATTAGTTAAGAGTATTGAGACAAACCATTTATCACTGACAGGGGTGCTTACAATGATCAGCTTTAATTCATGTAAAACCTTTATCACAAAAAAAAAAGTTTGCTGTAACTGTGAACTGGAGTTTGGCTTCAATTTGTAAGTGTATCTAAATTTGCTGTCCCTCAGAGGCGTTGCTAACGGGGTGCGGGGAGTGCGGGCCGCACCCGGGTGACACCCGCCAGAGGGGTGACACCATGAGCAGGAGGGGGGGCGGTAAGAGATGAGTGTGCGGGCAGTGCCGGCTAAAGTCTGCCCGATGGCAATTTAACATCATGTACATCTGTACACAAATCACTGCCAAAGTCAGACCCTGCAAAGTGCCCTTGCAGAGCTGCAGCGGGGTGCCGAGTGCAGGAAGGCTCCCTGTGTGCCTCCTGCGCTCGGCACTAGAAGACATCCATTACATACACTTCTCAGGAGTGAACTCCGCCGGAGAGATCATTTCTAGTCCTCACCTCTGTCATGATGTCATTCAGAGGCTGAGACAGGAAGAGAGAGAGGCACCACGAGGGAGCGTGCATGTTGCTGGGATTAGGTAAGTGAGCAGTGACAGACATACAATATATATTCTGCTCTGTGTAATGTTGCAGTGACTCAGCACTTTTCCAGTGCACTGACTGGACTGGTTACTGTCTTGAGAACTGTGGTGGGTTTTGGCAGTGGGGTTTAATTAACTAACACTGCAATTAGCCAGTAAAGTGTAGCATGAAGGGGTTAATGTACTGACACTGGCCACTAATTCAGCACAAGGCGTTAATGAATACCATTGATCTCTAGTGCATTAGTGACAAGTAGCAGTTAATTAACCCCTTTGTGCTGTATTAGTGGCCAGTGCTGTAATACAAAGTGGTAAATAACGCTGACCAGTAATAAAGCACAAAGGGGTTAATTAACAGTGGCCACCACTGCATTAATGATCAATGGCCGTGTTAATTAACCCCCTTGTGCTGAATTAGTGGCCAGTGTTAATTAGCCCCTTTATGCTGCAGGATTTAAAATAGCCTAATGCCACTGACCATCTATGCTGGGGGCTATTATTGCAGCTACTGCACCAATGCTGGGGATCATTGCAGATACTGGCACCAATGTTGGCAGTTATTATTGTGGAAACTGACATCAATGCTGGGGAGCGTTGCACAAACTGGCACAAATGCTGTTGGGTTATTATTGCGGAAACTGACATCAGTGCTGGGGTCAACAGTGGTGGTGTGTCCATTAAGGGCGCATGGGCTCAGCCCCCTCTCTCCAGCCACTCCCTCTATGTAGAATGGATAGATTCATGCATTGCATGAATCTATCTATGGCCGCCACCACTCCCTATTCAGGCGTCCGGCCCCTTTTTGGACACCGGGCGCCTGAATTACAGTGGCGGGGGTGTTTTTTTTTAAGCACCTGATTAGGCTTCAAAAAAAGGTGGACTCTGAGCGCAGAGCATTGCGCTCGGAGTCCACCAAAGTGTGTTAGAAAAGCAAAATAATATTTGCTTTTCTAATACTGAACCGCCTCTCTGCCAATCAGGAAGCGCAGGTCTGATATCCGTCACCTGATTGGCTAAAAGGACAGGCGCTGCTACTGGACACCTAGCAGGAAGACGAGACACACGGAGGACACAGCTCGCCACTGCCTGACCCACCAGCAAGATGGGGTAAGTGCCGGTCAGACAGTGGGCAGGTGGGGTGCACAATGGTGGCATTTGATGGGCACAGTGGCTGCAATTGATGGGCACAGTGGCTGCAATTGATAGGCACAGTGGCTGCATTTTATGAGCACCAGCCGACACTGCTGGGGGATTATTATTGCTGAAACTGACAGTAATGTTGGGGATTGTTATTGCAGATACTGGCACTGATCCTAAGGGTTGTTATTTTCTGGGGGAATTTATAATTTTTTTCATATCATATTGTTAACTAAATGTGCTAGTTGCTTTATAGTTTTTAACAGCATTACTATTGCCATTATATGCAGTGTTTTTTGGGGAAAAAATATTGGGGGGGGGGTGACACCATGTTTTACCGCACCAGGTGACACCAACCCTAGTGACGCCACTGCTGTCCCTGGCCCCCAAACTGACAATGCTGTTGTCGAAAAGTGTCCCCTGTGGTTCCTTTTTCTAGAGCAGGGGCACGCTAATACAGGAGATGTGTTAGTGGCTGGATCATCAGCCGAAATCAGCCACCACATCCAAAGATTGGTATGCTCAAATTTAATCAATTTAATAGATATTTGCTTTTGGGTTTATTTTTTAAGCCATTTAAAAAAAAAACAACAGAATACATACCTACCAACAGTCCTGGATTCTAATGCCCCGTACACACGAGCAGAATTTCTGCCAGCAAAAGTCTGATGTGAGCTTTTCATCGGAAATTCTGACCGTGTGTATGCTCCATCAGACTTTTGCTGTCGGAATTTACGCCAGCAAAAGTTTGAGAGCAGGTTCTCAATTCCTATCGGAAAATCAGTTTGTCTGTATGTAATTCCGACGGGGAAAAAAACACGCATGCTCGGAAACAATTTGACACATGCTCGGAAGCATTGAACTTCTTTTTATCGCCTCATCATAGTGTTGTACGTCACCGCGTTCTGAACGCTCGAAAGTTCAGAGAACTTTTGTGTGACCGTGTGTATGCAAGACAAGCTTGAGCGGAATTCCATCCGAAAAACCATCCAACTTTTTTCCGACGGAAATTCCGCTCGTGTGTACAGGGCATTAGGGATCGCCCCAGATTTTGATACAAATCCTGCAGTCCATCAGATATGAACATTGTCCCACAAGATTCCACTGTGCTACTCTGCTCAGCGGGTGTAGGGCAGCAAAAATGAGAGCCAATATCAATTAATCATCAGCCAGTCAGCAGTTTGTAAATCTACTCTATCATTCTGACTTGTATCCACTCAGAAGTTCTGAAACTTAAGCCAATCAGTGGGGTTTGATACTGTCGCGTGACAGTGACAGCCCTTTCCTGATTGGCTGCAGGTCCAGAACTGAATGTTTACAAGTCAAAATGAGGCAGTGCACTTAATAAACTGCTGAACAGCTATTGATTAACACTGCTGCAGACAAAACACAAGGACACTGAAAAGCCTGGTCAGAGGGTCAAGAACTCAGGAGGCACAGAAGGCAGGGACAGCAAAGAGGGAATGGAACACAGCTTTACACACTTCACACCAAATGTTGTCTATTAACAGTGTTCCTCAGTCCCTGTCTATAGCTTTGTGTACACATGTGGTAGGACATACACTGTACTCTGTCACTCTGGATCAGTGTGTACGACACACATAGCAGGACCAGGACTTGTGCTACCACTATGCAAACTAGGCACCCACCTAGGGCACACTGCCATCTAGGGTGAAGCCATGGCATGTCCCAACAAGACAGTGGCATGTACAGAAACTGATCCTCTGCAGCTGCTGAATTCTGGCTTCTCCTCCTCTCCCTTCTGCAGGTATTTAGCGGCTGCAGAGAAATGGAGGTGATCGGTTTCTCCATATGCCACCCCTCCTATCCAGGTCCTGCTGCCCCGCTGTGATCTCCCAGCCCCGCTGTTTCCTGCCACAGTTCTGCCGGCTTTCCTCTTCTCAAGGGGATCTGTCAGGATGGAGAGAGGGTAAGGGGTCGGTAAATGTGTCATGTATCGGCCCCTTCCTTGTATAAAATGACAGAGTCACTGATCTGTACCGATCACTGACCCTGTTTATTGTGTTTACTATGCCTCCGTTTATGAATGAATGGGGAGCCTCTGTGCAGACCTTTTCCTGTTCGCTCCTTCTGTGCTGCTGAGGCTCCAGAGATGAAGATTTAGGGTTGTGTCCTCAAGCTCTTTTCTCTGTATCAAAGGTGGAACTTTAGAGGTCTGTTTAGACCCCTGACATCTCACCAATGGGGGTTCTAAAGTACCAAAAGTAACTACTGACACCAATGAAGTGAAGCAGGCTAAAAATAACCAAAATAAATCAAGAAACCAGTGTAGTGGGTGGTTACATTTTGGGGAAGCATCTGAGTGGTAACTAGGCTCAGATGCACTAATTGTTAGGTTTCATGGACCATTTCTGTCCCTGGGAGAAGGCACTGGTGTGTAGTTCCCTGGGGCCTATAGGTGGTGCTGTTGCCATAGGCCAGGGTTGAACCGCAGTACAAGGTTGTGCCTTTTTTTGTCCCCTCTTGGCAGCAGTACGGTGGCGCGGGGAACCTGCTGTGCCTGTCGGGAGAGGATATAAAAGGGGGCGGCCATCTTCCAGAGGGGTGGGTTCCGCGCTCAGGCACCTTAGGCCTGGGTGAGTGTGTGTCGCCTCCGGGTGCCCTAGGCCCGGAGGCCTGGTCGGGTTGTCTTCCGGGTGCCCTAGGCCCGGAGAAGGAGCTGCTGTTCCATCCCAGACACCTTCAGTCTGGGGTGAGGTACTTTGGAGAAAGGCCTGGAGCCCAGCGGCCTTCAGCTGGGACCCGCCAGGGACCGAGGCTCCCAGGGATCTGCCTTGCGAGGGGGCCCGTATCCAGGACGAGGAGGCCAGGGAGGTGACCCTTTCTGAAGACCCAGTGAAGAGTCGTGGTGACAGAGGGGGCCTCTGGAAACTCTCCGGAGGGATGTTCTTGTCCTAAAAAGGGGCCAAGTTACTAAAGGAAGGAAGTGCGTGTTCTTTAAGTCACAGTGGCAGTGACTCTACGTACCCAAGGTCAGTGGCAGTGGCTTTCATCTTTTTTTCACCCGGTCAGTGGCAGTGACCAACATCTTGATCTGTGGCAGAGACCGTGCGCCAAGCCTGTTCGTGCTAATCAGAACAGGAGAAAACCCAATTCAAGTTTGTGCCTGGACCTCCTTCCACCTTATCTGACCTGTGTCTTGTCCCAACCTGTCTGCTCTCAAAGAGACTGTTTATTGTGCTGAGAAAAATAAATAAGAGTTGGACCTTTCAGTTGGTGTGGACAGTTGCTTACTGAGGAGAACTAAAGGCTTGTTTCTGACTACCACAGAAACGAGGTCAGCCCTGGAGGTTTTTAAACACTGGCTGCAAGCAGGCCCGAGAAACTAACACTGCTCAACCTCCCTATTCAGGAGGGTACGGGCTTGTGGTGCGGTGTGCCTCATTCTTTCCTGCGGAGGAGCCAAGCAGAAGAAAAGCAGGTAAAGTCTGGGGTTGGTGTGCTACACCAGTATTTGTCATTATTTGTAATTTGGTTTAAAAAAAAAAAATGGCTACTCAGACTAAAATACCCAGGCCTATTTTTAGGCTGTCCGGGCCTGCTTCCAACTGTTCCCCACACACTGCAAATGTTCCACATAGCACTGCGTGCTGCAGGATTGGATGATGTTAGCTCGAGAAATTTAGCAGTTTCTTGTTTTATTGTTTTGATATTTTCTATTTAAAAAAAAAAAAAGTTTTATCCATTTCTTTTTTAGTCTAGCTCCGGCTTTAAACAGGACATGGATCAACTGTGGGTTCCTACGGATCAGCAGTGGGTATATGATTGTATTTATAGAATTGCATATAGTGTGTGTGTGTGTATATATATATATATATATATATATATATATATATATATATATATATATACACATATACACACTGTGTATATATATATATGTAGCGCCCTGCTCCCAATAAGTTGGCGCTATATGTTGAAATTTAGTTGTCTGGGCATTAGTTTAGCCCAGAGAGATTGTTTATTCACATTGTGGCACTGTTTCAGTTTGGTTGGTTGCATGATTTTTCCCCCACCGGTGGGTGTAGCTGTCACCGCTGGTCAGGGTTGGAAAGGCAACAGGCTGGACGTATTGGGTACCTCTTTCCCAGCAGCAGCAGCCCAGGGGGCGTGGCGAACCCGCTGTGCATGCTGGGGAGGGTACTTAAGTGACAGACGCCATTAGGATGGAGGAGAGTTGGGGGTCGTCTTCTTCGAACCTCACCTGAGGGCCCTCCTGTGTTGGCAGTTCCCGCCTCGGGGCCACGTTGGCCCGAGGCCTCGCAACTGAGATGTAGGCCCAGGAGTTGCTGGGACCCACTGATCCAGGGATGATCCCGTGTCACCTTGCCTGATGGAAGGGATTGAGCAATTGAGGACTCGATTGGAGGATGCACCTGGATCCCAAAATCTACTTCACAGTGCTGCCGGAGCGGCTGAAAGGTCCTGGCACTGAGAGCTGTGTTCTTGCTGAGGGAGCTAACCCAGTGAGGGGTTATACAGGTCTGTGGCAGAGACTATTCTATTGAACAAATTCCAATACCAAGTCTGTGGCAGAGACTATTCTATTGATCGAGCTTCGCACCCGCTGCTAGGCCAGTGAGATTGGGCCTATCCGGTGGTGAATGAGTCCAGCGTGGAGACAGTCGCTCCTCTGGACCTAGGAAGCTTCCGTGATTGACAAGTATGATACCCGAGTTCTCCCCATTCCTCTACCCCCTCTGTTGGAACGTTTTATTCAAATAAAACTCTTGAAAGAGACTTTGTGTTGGTGCAGACATTTCTTATGGATAGACTCTTCAAGGAGAACCCCTGTGCCGAAGATTTGGAACAGTAAGGTAACGTGCAAAGACCCACAATTAAACCAGAAGCTCCTACGGGGGTACTGCTATATATATATATATATATATATATATATATATATATATATATATACAGTGGGGAGAACAAGTATTTGATACACTGACGATTTTGCAGGTTTTCCTACTTACAATGCATGTAGAGGTCTGTAATTTTTTATCATAGGTGCTCTTCAACTGTGAGAGACAGAATCTAAAACAAAAATCCAGAAAATCACATTGTATGATTTTTAAGTAATTCATTTGCATTTTATTGCGTGACATAAGTATTTGATACATCAGAAAAGCAGAACTTAATATTTGGTACAGAAAAGTTTGTTTGCAATTACAGAGATCATACGTTTCCTGTAGTTCTTGACCAGGTTTGCACACACTGCAGCAGGGATTTTGTCCCACTCCTCCATACAGAGCTTCTCCAGATCCATCAGGTTTCGGGGCTGTTGCTGGGCAATACAGACTTTCAGCTTTCTCCAAAGATTTTCTATTGGGTTCAAGTCTGGAGACTGGCTAGGCCACTTCAGGACCTTGAGATGCTTCTTATGGAGCCACTCCTTAGTTGCCCTGGCTGTGTGCTTTGGGTCGTTGTCATGCTGGAAGACCCAGCTATGACCCATCTTCAATGCTCTTACTGAGGGAAGGAGGTTGTTGGCCAAGATCTTGTGATACATGGCCCCATCCATCCTCCCTTCAATACGGTGCAGTCGTCCTGTCCCCTTTGAAGAAAAGCATCCCCAAAGAATGATGTTTCCACCTCCATGCTTCACGTTTGGGATGTTGTTCTTGGGTTTGTACTCATCCTTCTTCTTCCTCCAAACACAGCGAGTAAAGTTTAGACCAAAAAGCTCTATTTTTGTCCCATCAGACCACATGACCTTCCCCCATTCCTCCTCTGGATTATCCAGATGGTCATTGGCAAACTTCAGACGGGCCTGGACATGCGCTGGCTTAAGCAGGGGGACCTTGCGTGCGCTGCAGGATTTTAATCCATGACGGCGTAGTGTGTTACTGATAGTTTTCTTTGAGACTGTGGTCCCAGCTCTCTTCAGGTCATTGACCAGGTCCTGCTGTGTAGTTCTGGGCTGATCCCTCACCTTCCTCAAGATCATTGATGCCCCACGAGGTGAGATTTTGCATGGAGCCCCTGACTGAGGGAGATTGACCGTCATCTTGAACTTCTTCCATTTTTCTAATATTTGTGCCAACAGTTGTTGCCTTCTCACCAAGCTGCTTTCCTATTGTCCTGTAGCCCATCCCAGCCTTGTGCAGGTCTACAATGTTATCCCTGTTATCTGTTTGATTGAGTGTGTGGACAGGTGTCTTTTATACCGGTAACAAGTTCAAACAGGTGCAGTTAATACAGGTAATGAGTGGATAACAGGAGGGCTTCTTAAAGAAAAAATAACAGCTCTATGAGAGGCGGAATTCTTACTGGTTGGTAGGTGATCAAATACTTACTGTATGTCATGCAATAAAATGCAAATTAATTATTTAACCACTTGCCGCCCGCCCTATAGCGGATTGACGGCGGCAAAGTGGTTTCAAAATCCTGACTGGACATCATATGACGTCCTCAGGATTTTGAGCCTGACACCCCGCAACACCGATCTAGGTAAAGAGTCTCCGACGGAGACTCTTTACCACGTGATCAGCCGTGTCCAATCACGGCTGATCACGATGTAAACAGGAAAAGCCGGTCATCGGCTTTTCCTCACTCGCGTCTGTCAGACGCGAGTAGAGGAGAGCCGATCGGCTGCTCCTCTGACAGGGGGGGTTTGTGCTGATCGATTATCAGCGCAGCCCCCCCAAGGATGCCCACACTGGACCACCAGGGATGCCACTGGACCACCAGGGATACCATCAGGGATGCCCACCACCAGGTATGCCTCCCTAGACCACCAGGGATGCCATTCTGTGCCCCTAATGGATGCCAATCAGTGCCCACAATGGATGCCAATCAGTGCCGACAATGGGCATCACTGATTGGCAGGCATTATTGTTTGGCACTGATTGGCATCCATTAGTAACACATTACAGTACAGTGCCACCTATCAGCGCCCATCCATGCCACCTACCAGTGCCCATCCATGCCCATCTGTGCCACCTATTCAGTGCCCATCCATACCGCCTATCGGTGCCCATCCGTGCCGCCTATCGGTGCCCATCTGTGCCGCCTATCTGTGCCCATCCGTGCCGCCTATCTGTGCCCATCTGTGCCCATCCGTGCCACCTATCTGTGCCCATCCGTGCCGCCTACCGGTGCCCATCCGTGCTGCCTATTGGTGCCCATCCGTGCCGCCTATCGGTGCCCATCCGTGCCGCCTCATCGGTGCCCATCAGTGCCGCCTTATCAGTGCCCGTCAGTGCAGCCCCATCAGTGCCCATCAGTGAAGGAGAAAACTTACTTATTTACAAAGTTTTGTAACTGAAACAAAAAAAATGTTTTATTTTTTTTAATTTTCGGTCTTTTTTTAAAAAAAATTGCAGAAAAAAAAAAATCGCAGAGGTGAGCAAATACCACCAAAAGAAAGCTCTATTTGTGGGAACAAAATGATAAAAATGTAGTTTGGGTACAGTGTAGCACAACCGCGCAATTGTCATTCAAAGTGCAACAGCGCAGAAAGCTGAAAATTGGTCTGGGCAGGAAGCTGTATAAGTGCCCACTATGGAAGTGTGATTTTCTGGATTTTTGTTTTAGATTCCGTCTCTCACAGTTGAAGAGTACCTATGATAAAAATTACAGACCTCTACATGCTTTGTAAGTAGGAAAACCTGCAAAATCGGAAGTGTATCAAATACTTGTTCTCCCCACTGTATGTATATATATATATATATATATATATATATATATATATATATATATATATATATATATATGTATATCATTTTTATTTATTTTTTTATTGGTTTAACTAGATGAACTTGTGTCTTTTTTTCAACCAGTCTAACTATGTAACTCTGACATACATTGTACCCTGTCACTCTGGATCTATGTGTACACATGTGACAGGATTTTTTTTTATTGATCAAAGGATCAGTCAAAGGTTTCTATCATTCACAGCTCAGTAATTATGAAGTATTTTGTGGGTCCAAGGACTGCAGACTGTTTAGACTCTATTTAAAGACAGTTTAGACTCTATTTAAAGCAGAACTAAAGTCAGGATCACTAACCCCTACACTAGGGTGACCAGACATCCCCGGTTTCAGGGGACAGTCCCCGGATTGAGGACACTGTCCCCGGACCAAGTTTGTCCCCAGTTTTGTCCCCAGATTGGATTTGAACAGGGGATGGGGAAATTTCAAAGACAGTCAGTGCAGAATTAAAAAAAATTCTGAATTGCACACCCCCGCTCCGCGGCTCCTAATAGCTTAGGGGGGTGTATTTTTTTCCATTATCTGTGCCCCTTTCTCATGATCATGTGCTGGTCGGAGCGGAGGGGCCATTTCTTTAGTTTCGGGTGCATGACCATTCAGCTCCGCTTGCATCTTCTTTTGTCTTGGCTCAAGTCCTGGCCAGCCGCCTGCCTGTTTATCTCCTTGCCTTCCCTGGTGGAGTGATCTTCCTCCGCACCCCACCCAGTAGTAGCCGGGGCCCGAACATTGAGACTTAAGAGGCTGTGAGACGAGCGGCGGCGGCGACGGGCAGAGAGTCGCTGATTGCCGCCATTACTAGTAAAAAAAGAAAGATGTCCCCGGATTTCATGTTAAAAATCTGGTCACCTTACCCTACACCAACGTAGCGACCCCCATGAGGTCCCTCGCCAGAGCTGGCATCTTCTCCCAGGTCTCTTCCAGTTGCTGGTCTTCAGCCACCTTAAATGGCAGGCATGGGAGTCATTCATCCCGGCTATGAGCTGAGCCTGGCTATAACTGAGCGGCACACGCTCATGGGTTACTTTCTATTATTGCACATTGCAGTACTTTAACTAAATAAATCTAGTTAATTGTTTACTGGGTAATTCACAAACTGAATGAGCACATACATTTGTAAGCAACTATTGTTTTTTTCAGCCATTCTGTTTCCTCTTTGTCTTGGCTTTACACTTTATTTTCTCATTTCATTGTATTAAGCCATTTAGAAATAAAGATGCAGGGGCAGTGTTAGTGCCCTCAGCAGAGGTCTTGCAGCTGCATTATGTTGAAAGTAGCTATAACAAGCTGCCTTTTCTGTGGCTCACACTGACTAGCTTTGAAAAGTATAGATATTGATAGAGTCATTTCAGTCTTAGCTTTGCTCTAGGGTGCTGAGTGAGTCACTGAAAGTGGGTTAATACTGAAAATTAGAAAGGAGTCAAGCAGAGATCGGAAACAACAAATGTAAACATAGCGTATTGAATTGTACAATTCTGCCATCTGATCTTTAACACTGTGGAGGGTTAGAATAAATAACAAATCTCTTGCCTACTATAATCAATCTTCTTGCAAATGTACTGTTTGTTTTAAATTGAACTTTCAATTGGTATCATTCATTGACAAAATTATTATTTACATATTAAAAACAAAAGTGTGTTGCAAATAAACTATTTTATCATTTCAACCTTTCAATCTAATTACATTTTTTTTTGCTTAGCTTTTTGAACTCAAAATGCAAGAAAAATGACAATAAGTGTCCATTGACAACAGCGGGGTAGTGGCCCTATCATTAAAATTCACATGTCGTTCATTAGAATCAATAGGTTGAGAACAAAATGGGAGTATAGCTTCAGATACAAGGAAATAATGAAAGAATAGCAACGTACCATCATCCAACTAATAGCAAAACAAAAGGGGAGGGGGTGGGGGCAAGAGGATAGTTGCTGAAGCTAAACCTTGAGCGACCCACCCAAATAATTTGTGGACTATCTCGGTACTGATACACATGGGAAACATTGTTGAATTAAAAAGTTTTATTACAGATAAAATTGTACAATAATGAACAATGATGCACATCAAGGTTTGGTCGGAGTCTCTACTAGTTTCGCGGGAATACCACTTCTTCAGGAGAGCCAATCTATACAATGAATAATATAACAAAAGATATATGAAACAATTCAGCAATAGTATAAATAATACATGAAAAGGAGTAGAAGCTTACCCGATGAGTACTAGAGCAGGCGCGGAAGTGGGCCGCCCATGTGGTACCCCCCTCACGCCTGCTCTAGTACTCATCGGGTAAGCTTTTACTCCTTTTCATGTATTATTTATACTATTGCTGAATTGTTTCATATATCTTTTGTTATATTATTCATTGTATAGTTTGGCTCTCCTGAAGAAGCGGTATTCCCGCGAAACTAGTAGAGACTCCGACCAAACCTTGATGTGCATCATTGTTCATTATTGTACAATTTTATCTGTAATAAAACTTTTTAATTCAACAATGTTTCCCATGTGTATCAGTACCGAGATAGTCCACAAAATATTTGGGTGGGTCGCTCAAGGTTTAGCTTCAGCAACTATCCTCTTGCCCCCACCCCCTCCCCTTTTGTTTTAGAATCAATAGGTTACAGGTCAGCATTTTCAAATTATAGTTATTTTTAGCAATATAAATTCCTTATTTGCCTTGAATAAAAAACTGCCGTTCCTGAGCTATCAGCCTAGGTAGCCTAAATCACATGGACTATGGTTACCAGTTATTACAGACTAAATATAATCTTTCTTCAGTCAGACAGACCTTGTCTGATAGACTTTGAGTAAAATAAGCTAAAAACAGCGCAAAACGTTCCTACAGACATTTTCACCCGATTCGGTTGAGCGTGCATTGATCTGAAAAGCATCCGAATGCTAGAAATAAAAATTACTTGATGCCTTATCATAGCTCTCTCTTTGCACTGCTTTACTGAACCCATAACAGTGTTTGAGGCTTGTCATAAATTGATGTACGATCTATTATTATGGTAGTGGATGTCTGCTTTGGGAAAGTCAGGGACAGAGATCACTATGTTCAGAGTGATTGCGGTTAAGTTTGACATAAGATAGTAGTAATGTGAGTTGGCTCATAATTTTATTATTTTTGATATCTTATTTCTGTAATAAACAAGTTTTAACATTATCTTCTATATCTGTTTTATCAATGTATCTGAGTCATTCTTATGCCTATTATAGATTTTCCCATCATGACAATTTTAAAATTGAAGAGTATCAACAACTAGCCTATCTATCCAGATTTATAGCATTATTAAAATATTCTGGACAAAAGAAAAAAGACGTCTATATCCAAGGAAAACAGAGCAAATCACTAGTTTCTATTGATTACGCTCCAGCTCCAGCTGGGGCTCATTTGTATTTTGCCCATTTATTCTTGCAATTTACTGGATGTGGTCATATACATTTGAAATATACATTTGAAAAATAGTAGATTTTTATAAATAAAATATACTCCAGTTTTCCTCCATGTCTCAGAAACCAGGCCAGTACAGAACAACGTGTAATTATTCCAGGAGGGTCATTGCACCAAAAATACCAATTTCTTACACAGCAACCATCTGCTTAGAACACTGTCAGAACAACTGAAACAAGAGGTAAGGATAGGTCAATGTGGTCATAGGGATTATGTTATTCAGTATGTTTTCAAAATTGGAAACTATAAAGTAATAGCACAAACCAGGCTTTCCCTATGATTTGTTAGCGAGATCATTTTGTGGATTTGTTATGGAGATATCTCACACAACGGTCAAAATAACAGATCATGGATTGATAACCTAAAGATAAACTCCAGGCTCACAGCTTAACACACTACTAAAAAACACATTTGAAAATGGTTTTATCTGCCAAAAGATTTGTAATCCTTTCAAGTCCATTTTGTGACTCATATGCTGCGTACACACGATCGAGTTTCTCGGCGGTGAAAGCACCGCCGTGAAACCCAACGGGAAAAACGAGGACCGGCTTGGTTCCCTTTTCTCCGTGTACACACGGCCGTTTTTCTTGGTCGAGAAAACCGGCCGTGTATAGGCTCCCTAGCAGTGTTTACCTATGGGAAAACTTCCGGAGGAAAAAAACGCAGCGATTCGCGACGAGAAAAATTGAGTGCATGTTCTAAATTTTCTCGTCGTGATTCTCTGCGGTTTTCTCGTTGGGAAAACTGCTGGAGAGCCTATACATGGCCGTTTTTCTCGTCCAAGAGAAAACATGACAGTTTTCCCGACAAGAAAACTGATCGTGTGTACGCAGCAATACATCTACCAGACAGCATAGCCAGGAGCATAGCCAGGAGAGTCACACCACGTTCTCATCTTCCTGCTGTAAGAAGCAGAAATATCTCCCTTCATTCATAACGCCATTCAGCAAACCTTGAATCGCCCCTAGTCCTTCCCCCATCTCTCCCAGTCTCCCAGTTTAGGCACTGCTGTTTAAGGGATGATAGGAAGCTAATGTCATAACAGTTTTAAAAAATAACCAAAAGAAAAGTGCAACAGCACAAGAAATGAAAGCTGCATGCACAAAAAACTTTTTGATATTAGAAAGTGAAAACGAGCTGCATTAGGCCGCTTTCACACTGGGGCGCCCGCGGCGGTAAAGCTATTTTTAGCGGCGCTTTACCTTCGTATTTGTGGGGGTATTCGGCTGCTAGCGGGGTGCTTTTAACCCCCCGCTAGCGGCCGAAAAGGGGTTAAAACCACCCGCAAACCGCTGCTGCAGCAGTGCTTTGCCGGCGGTATTGCCGCGGTGCCCATTGATTTCAATGGGCAGGAGCGGTGGAGGAGCGGTATACACACCGCTCCTTCACCGCTCAAAAGATGCTGCTAGCAGGACAGGACTTTTTTTACCGTCCTGCCAGCGCACCGCTCTAGCGTGAAAGCCTTTGGGGCTTTCACACTGGAGAGACAGCAGCGGCTCTTTCAGGGCGCTTTGCAGGCGCTATGTTTAGCGTTATAGCACCTGCAAACCGCCCCAGTGTGAAAGGGGTCTATGTCTAATATTTGCAAATACAATGTATTCCAATTTATGTGAAGTTTTATCATCAGTTTAACAATATTATACCCACCTGGTAAGGTGTAACAAACATAATTGCAAAAAATATATACTGTAACGTGATTAGTGTTACAAAAATAAATAATTAGACAAATTAACAAAATAGGCATATAATATACATAATATGAATTAAAATTCCTAAATCTGTGATAGATCCCAAAATCGTGCAAAAAATAGGATTTTTTGTACTCACCGTAGAATCCTTTTCTCTGACATCCATGGACTGACACGGTGTCTCTTTACACTTTACACGTGGGTTATGTCCCTGCCTGCAGGAGAAGACCTAGGCAGAATGTGAGATGTTATACATACATTCTAAAAGCCAGAGCTGAACAGCCCCACCCAGGGGGCGGTCCCTCCGGACATAACCCTCCCACTACAGTCAGCAGACTTCAGTTCGTAACAAAGCAGTACAAACTTAAAAAGGAAGGGTGGGTGCCGTGTCAGTCCATGGATGTCAGAGAAAAGGATTTTACGGTGAGTACAAAAAATCCTATTTTCTCTTACCATCCATGGACTGACACGGTGTCTCTTTACACTTTACACGTGGGATGTCCCAAAGCAGTGTCAAGAGGGATGGGAGCAGTATAAATGGAAAAACCAAAAACTTCACTCCAAGAAGGCAGAGCTCCTCAACGGAGGAGTCGCAACTTTAAACAGCGGCCTGCAGCACCCTGCGGCCGAAGGAAGCATCCGGAGATGCAGCCACATTAACCTTATAAAACTTAAAAGGCATGAACAGACGACCAGGTCGCCGCCTTGCACACTTGTGCAACCGACGCTTGATGTCGGAAAACCCAGGAAGCACCAATTGCCCTGGTGGAATGCGCTGTAACCGGAAAGGGAGGCGCCCGCCCTTTGAGAGCATAGGCTTGAATGATGGTTTGTCTGATTCCCCTAGAAATGATGGCAGACGAAACCGCTTGGCCCTGTTATGGACCAGAGACAGTCACAAACAGTGAGTCGGACTTTCGAATAGAAGCAGTAGCAGACAGGTACACCCGTAAGGCTTGTACCACATCCAATATGTGCAGCGCAAACTCTCTGGGATGCGATGGGTGAGGACACAAGGACGGGAGGACAATGTCCTCATGTAGGTGAAAGGTCGACACCACCTTTGGCAAAAAGGAAGGTCACGGATGCAACACCGCCTTATCCTTATGGATGACTAAATATGGCGACTTGCAGGACAAAGCCGCCAACTCAGACACCCGTCAAACAGAAGTGATTGCCACTAAAAGGCCACCTTCTGAGACAAGACAAGAGGGGAATATCCCGGATATTCCCAAAAGGAGGTTCCTGGAGGACCGAGAGCACCAAATTCAGATCCCACGGTGGGAGAGGAGGCTTGACAGGAGGGAGCACATGGCGAACCCCCAACACAAGGTGCTAACCAAGAAATGACCCGCTAGAGGTCGCTGAAAGAAGACGGCCAAGGCCGAAATCTGATCCTTGATGGTACTCAAAGCAAGCTTTTGGGTCACTCCACACTGCAGAGGACGCAGGATTCTGGGGACAGAATACGTCCGAGGACGCCAGTCCAGCGCTTCGCATATGGCGATATAAGCTTTCCAGGCACGGTGATAGATCTGCTTGGAGGAAGACTTCCGTGTCCTTAACATGATCAAAATGACCGAGTCCGAGAGACCTTCGGACCCTCAACACCTGGCTTTCAACAGCCCTGCCGTTAAAGCCAGAGACTGTAAGCCGGATGAAACATAGGACCTTGAGACTGAAGGTCCTCCCTCATCGGCAACCGCCAGGGAACGTCCGCGACGAGACGTACCAGATCAGCGTACCAGTGATGCTGAGGCCAATCAGGAACAATTAGGATCACCAGAGTTTATATCAGGTGATAAGGACCCTATGGGGCCACCAACGCATCCGAGGCATCGCCCAAGGATCCCTGGATCTGGCCACAACCTCGACCCTTGCGATTGAGTCGAGAGGCCATCAGGTCCACATCCGGCGTGCCCCACCGTCGGCAAAGGAGTTGAAATATGCAAGGGCCACTCTTCTTGGTCCGGCGATTGGCGACTCAGATAGTCCGCCTGCCCATTGTCTATGCCCAGAATGTAAATGGCCTACAGAGCCGGCACGTTTCTTCCGGCCCACTTCAGGATACGGACTACCTCGGAAGCCGCAGCTGAGCTCTGAGTCCCCCCTTGATGGTTTACATACACCACCGCCGTGGCGTTGTCCGACTGGCTCCTGATGGAGCGACCCCGTACTCTCTCCGACCTGAGGAGAGACACAGTCCGATGGCCCGTATTTCCAGAACAGTGATTGGTAAACGGGCTCGTCCGGAGTCCAAGGCCTTGAGCCGACAGGACTCCCCAGACTCCACCCCAGCCCGTCAGGCTGGTGTCCGTCGTGAGTACCGTCCATTGGATGGGAGGGGAACGACTTTCCGGACCGAAGAGCCGAGGATCTCAACCACCATGTCAGGGGCGCCCTGACCAGGTGAATCACCTGGATCTGAAGATCCAAGGACAACGGGGATTTGTCCCAGGTGGACAAGATCTCCTTCTGCAATGCCCTGGTGTGTGATTGGGCATACGGAACGGCCACGAAGGAGGCCACCACGAGTCCCGGGACTCTCATGCAAAAAAATGGATTGACAACCATTTATGGGATGTCAGCACCCGCACCGCAGACTGAAGTGTCAGCAACTTCTCCAGAGGTAGGATACCTTTGCCTCCAAGGAGTCTAGAATCAGAACTAGATACTCCAGACACTGAGTCGGGACCAGGACTGACTCCTGAATGTTCAGGAACCACCCGAAGTCCCTGAGGGTCTAATTGACGATAGTCACCTTTCCTCTAAGTCTGAGCCACTTTCTGCTCTTAGCAGAAGATCGTCCAGATAGCCCACGACAGCAATACCTCACTGTAACAGAAGGCTAGAATCGGAGCAAGCACCTTGGTGAACACCCTTGGTGCCGAGGCTAGGCCGAAAGGAAGAGCCACAATCGATAGTGGACTTCGCTGATCGCAAGCGCAGAAACTTCTGGTGACTTGCGCAGATCGGAACATGCAAGTAGGCGTCCTTGAAGTCCAAGGACGCCAGAAGAAAATCCCTTTGGTGGAGTGTAGCGATCACCGTGCGAATGGATTCCATGCGGAATTTCTGCACCTTCTCGAAGGCATTCAGGGCCTTGAGGTCCAGGATAGGTCGAACCACGTCCTATTTTTGGGACGACAAACAGATTCGAGTAGAATCCCTGAAAACTCTCCTGTGACGGAACCGGCACAATCACTCCGGACCTGATCAAATCCTGTACAGCCCCCAAGAGGGCTGCCCGACAGGTAGGAAGGAGAGGAAGATTCGAGGGAAAGAATCTGTCTGGGGGCCAGGATCGGAATACTATCCTGTATCCTGAGGTGACCACCTCGCACACCCACCAGTCGGAGATTCGGGACGACCACCGATTCATGACCTGCGAAGTCGTCCCCCCACCCCAGAGTCGGGCGGAGGCAAGACTTCACGCGGAGGCGGGCTTGGGAGCCGCTTGTTCGGCTTACGCACCCAGGGGCACTTGTGCCCACCAGCCGCACTGCCGTCAGTCTGAGAGGACCTACCCGTGGACTCTGACTGACGAAAAAAACCCGTTTTGCTGGAAAGGAAGGCCCCTGTTTTCGGCGGGCCTCCTCACTCTTGCTAGTCTAAGGAAGAAGAGTGCTTTTACCTCCCATGACATCCATGACGATGTCATCCAGAGCAGCACCGAAAGGTCTACCACCTTTAAATGGTAGATCTGTCAGGAGCTTCCTAAGGCTAGGTCAGCAGACCAGCACTTCAACCAGATAAGACGACGCAATACCACCGCCGAGACAGAGGCCCTGGATATTAAATGGGCCGCGTCCAACGTGGCGTCGCACACATAAACCAGGCCCTGAACCAGTTGGTGGGCCAGAGCAACTGTGTCTGGAGGAAGATTATGCTCCTGTACAGCTAGGTGCAACATTTTTGCCCAACCTGTAAGTGTTTAAGACACAAGGGTCGCCGCTACCACAGGCCGTAGGGCGGATCCCAACAAGGCAAACATGGCTCTGCTCACCACTTCTGACCTCCTGTCAGTGGGGTCCTCAAATGCAGGAGTCCCCTCCATCGGGAGAGTGATGGCCTTGTTCAACCGGGCGACTGGAGGGTCGACCCTGGGGGAGAGGCCCACTTTTTAAGTAGGGCATCTTCAAGGGGTATCTGATAGACAAACGCCGCGGGACCATAAAAAAATTCTTCTGCGGCTTTTCCCAGACCTTATCAATGAGCTGGTCAAAGAAAGTACATATGGAAAAACCTCTTTAGAAGGCCTGGCCTTAAAAGAACCAAAGGAGACTGTATCCGCCTGAGGTTCTGCATCCGCAGCATTTTAGCTTGAGAGTGTCCCTCACCGCAGTCATGAGTACACTAACAAGCGCCCTGTCATTTACTGACTCAGAACTGGAGTTTTCCTCATAAGGAATGTCCTGTTCAAAACCATCCAATACATTCAGAACTAGGGTCCTGAGCGGTAGTGGCTAGGCCCATATCTGAATCAGCGCACTGACCTCATGAAGTAAAGTGGGGGGAGGGCGCTTTTTTTGCTCCCTTGCGCTTGCACACAGCTCCCATCCTGGTCAGAAATGATTCCAGGACTGCCCACAACTGGTCCCTAGAGACTGCAGGTGCTGAAGCACTGCCTGTTGTCCACTGACATTTAGGGGAAGCTGGTGACAGAGACTCCATATTGCCCCCCTCTGAGACTCCTCAGATAAAAAGTCCACCCACAGGCTGTGCTGACTGAGGAGGGGGCGCCCAGGGGACTCACCAAACTGGACCAGGGACCGCTCAGTTCCGCTGTCTGTACCGCGCTGTGTCAGCGCTGGTGAGCTGTGAGGAGATTGTGAGGAGATTCGCGCTGTTACAGCAGCGCTAGAGGCCAAAACTAGTGCTGAAGAGCGCGTGGGCTACAAGAAAATGGCCGCCGCACTTCACTGAGGTGATCCACGGCAAGATGGCCGCCATGACTCAGCAAAAGTGAAAAAAACAGCACACACACAGCGCCACTCGGCGCTCAGGCCCCAAAACACACAAAAAAAGGCCCCAAGCATATCTGCAGACCAGCATTAGCCCCTCCAAGAACAGTGTGACCCCCAGGCACCCCACACAGCACAGCGCCAGCAATGGTGACAGAGAGTGACAATGAAATACAGGGGGAGACAGGGAAAATCCCCCACAGAGAAACACACAGCTTTTTGTACTCACCTGCAGGCAGGAGAGACTACTTACCCGTCCCCTGAGGGACCCACTGGTGTGTTTCTGACAGGACTATCACAGTGCAGTACTGAGTAGCTGTCGGCCCGGTCCACCGTGAAAGATACAGTCAGTCAGGAACTGTTCAGTCTTGAGAGGACCGTGGGAGCATGAAAGCAAACCCGGCCACCCCTGGAGTCATGGGGCCTGTCGTGAACTGAGTCTCACGCACACAAGGCGAGGATCAGCACGCTCGATGGTCGGACAGGGAAGACTACGAGGATATCTTGTACCCAACCTGTTGCCCAGCCAACAGTTGATAGAAGATTCTCAAAAATAAAATAGGTCAGGAGACTGGCTCCTGAGAGAGCCACGTCTTCTCCTTCTGCTAGGCAGAAAAAAACTGAAGTCTGCTGACTGTAGTGGGAGGGTTATGTCCGGAGGGACCGCCCCCTGGGTGGGGCTGTTCAGCTCTGGCTTTTAGAATGTATGTATAACATCTCACATTCTGCCTAGGTCTTCTCCTGCAGGCAGGGACATAACCCACGTGTAAAGTGTAAAGAGACACCGTGTCAGTCCATGGATGGTAAGAGAAAAGAACGTTTAATATATTTCAACTACTGTGTGATGCTTCAAGTGAAAAACCTCCACCATCCCTCAAAGGGCAAACGCTCACCTTCACAGTAGGCCCTCACTACAAAGGTCAAACAAGCATGTTGTCGAGCACCAGAACACTTACCTGGCATAAAGAATGGTTGCCCTTAATCTGATTCAGTCTGCGTGTCTAGCCAACAGCGCTCTGAGGAACCACAAAGCTCAGCTCCTCAAGCACATCAAATTAATAAAACCATCCAGGGATTATGTTCAGCATTCTGGATCAAAGAGGCAAAAGCAGACATAGGGGATTATTTACTAAAGGCAAATCCACTGTGCACTACAAGTGTACTGCAAGTGTACTTGGAAGTGCAATCGCTGTAAATCTTACGGATACATGCAAGGAAAATAATAAACTGCATTTTTGCTTGTACATGATTGGATGATAGAAATCAGCAGAGCTTCCCCTCATTTCAGATCTTCTCCTCAGATCTACAGCGACTGTACTTCCAAGTGCGCTTGCAGTGCACTTGTAGTGCACAGTGGATTTGCCTTTGGTAAATTAACCCCACAGTGCTCACCGCAATAAATGTATTTATTAAAAGCATTAAAGCGGAGTTCCGTCGAAAAAGAATTATTTAAAGTCAGCAGCTACAAATACTGCAGCTGCTGACTTTTAATATTAGGACATTTACCTGTCCAGGGCGCCCGCGATGTCCTCACCTGAAGCCGATCTGTCCCTCGGCTCCCGGGTGCAGGCGCCGGCATCTTCAGCAAGGGAATCAGGAAGTGAAGCCTTGTGGCTTCACTTCCTGGTTCCCTACTGCGCATGCGCGAGACACGTTGCGCGTCCTTACTGGTCCCTGCTGTCTTCTGGGACCTGTGTGTCTCCCAGAAGACAGCGGGGAGGAGGGGCCGGACATGGCGTAAATCGATGCGGATTCTGCGGCGATCTATCGCCGGAAGTGGGAGCAAATACCTGTATTAGACTGGAAAAGCGGAAGTTCAATTTTTGGGTGGAATTCCACTTTAAAAGCACACTCACATGTGTAGAGGAAGAAATAAATGCTTCAAATTGTATAAAACTGATGATAGGAAACAGTGCTGTCCGGGAGGAGCAGAGCTAATGCTGCAATAGCAAGTTAAAGATCCCTCCAGCCCGCATCTAGCTTGTTCACTGGCGAACCCTGAAGGTTCTAGCCTTCCCCTATGCTCCTAAAGGAAAGATGTTTTATTTAACACTTTAAGTGTTACTTAACCCACAACAGTAAAATCAGTCTGTATATGCAGTAAAGCATGCTTGTTATACTCTGGAATGCTTGTTATACACTGTGGAACCTAAGGGGTTAATCCTCTGCATTGTGTAAAACTGATGTATGATCCTGTCTTCTCTGATCCTTCCCTTATTTTACTGTACCCAATCCATCTCCTGATAGCACAGAGCCTTGGGGGCACTCTACACATGCTCAGTTTGATGTGTATTGCTAGAGTTTTTTTTTGGGGGGGGGGGGAGGGTGCATGTGATCAGCACAGGGCCAATCAGCACTGTCCAGACAGGGGGTTAAGAGTCATGCAGCCTCATAGTACAGTCACAGGAAAAGGAAAACTCCTCCTACAAGCTTTAACCAGTGCTCGGCTGGACACTGATAGACAGTGGTGTGCGGGGACCACTGCAACAGCTTCGATCTAAGGTAAGTATTTCATAATGAGCTAGTATGCGATGCATACTAGCTCATTATGCCTTTTTCTTGCAGGTAGTTTTTTTTTGTTTTTTTTTAGAGTTTACAACCACTTTAAAGATATATACACACGTCCTGAATATGTATTTATTTCCTTTGGGATCAGTTGTGGATTATCGATGATGCTGTAGGGATTGTGAAGGATTTACTATCTCTATGAAACAGGCTGTTTTAAATACTGGCACAGAGAAATGTAATTTATTATTTATGAAGCAGTTTTGTATCTGCTATTGATATTTTGCTGCTGTTTACTTTTTACATTATGTGTCTATTATGGTGCTGCAGCAATTAGGAGATATTACATACTGTTGATAACCAGCTTCGTTCAAAAGAAGAACTGTGTTTTCGCCTGTCACTGCAATCAGCAGTAACTAATTTGTTTATGCTACACAGCGCTCCTTTAAATTATAAAGTGCCATCCACAATGCATTAATTCATAATAAACCATGTGTTGATATATAATAAACCATACAATATAACAGTTCCTTGCAAATATCCCCCCCAAAAAAGTGATCTTATGCAAAAAAATCAAAGTTCTTGCAATATATTTTTATTTTAGCAAAAAGTGCCGCTCTTTTAAAGTGCAGTGCAGTGCAGTTTATTACTCGTCATGTCATCACCACCATCAATATGGGGAAGTCACCAAAGACCAGGGACCCCTCGATTTGAGTGGGTCACAATGCGCCTTATATCCTCCGGTGATTACTCATCCAGGAACCAGGCTACAAGGCACCTCCTGAAGAGGTAATTACGACGAAACGTACATTCACATCTGAGTGTTCTGGAAATGCATGAAAAACACACCAAAATGCACATCGCACTTGTCCAAAATGTGGCAAGCAGACGCATTTTGAGGTGCGAAAAATTCACCAAAACATGCAGAAAAAATGGTGGAAAGCTCTGAACCCAAAAAAGGTGTAGGAGCTTATTTGGTGTGTCTGTTGTGCATAGGGCAGGCCATTCAATTCAACGGGCTGCCCTATGCTGACACACTAAAGAAGAAAAACAAAGCATGAAAAAAACGCACATTAGCACGATGTGCAGATGTGAATGTGGCCTGAATCTGAACCACACTATGTTGAAAATATCACCCATGTAATCATGAGTAAGATTGTTGCCATTGCCCAATCATTAAAAAGAAATAATTTGCTTTACATTTTTTTTTTTTTTTTATACTTTATTTGTATTACATTTTTAATTTACAACAAACCACACAATGCTATACACAAAATAAATGAGAAAGTGAACCATTATCTATATACTTCCATCCTTATTCCTCTAACTTAGGTCTTTTTCCCATTTATATAGGTCAACTTCTATGCGATATATAAACCCAGCCAAACCACACCCACCCATCCAAACAAAGCAAAACAAAACAAAAAAAAGGGGGGGGGGGGCGGGGAAGAGACAGGGCGATATAGCCATGCAGAAGTCAAAAAGAGAGAAAAGAAAAAATATATACATACATACATACACATATATATATATATATATATATATATATATATATATATATATATATATATATATATGTATATATAAAAATATATAGATATATACACACACACACACACACAATAAAAAATATAGAGAATATGATAAAAAAAAAAAAAGGGGGGGAGGGAGAGGTTTGAGGTTTGAGCAAACGGAAAAGGTCCTCTCTTCTTGCTTTACATTTACATTACATTACATTACTTTTAAATACATTCTTACATTGCAGCCCACCGTATTGCTTAGTCCTTCACAGCCTCTTTGCCTCCTGACAACACAAGAGCGACAATAAAGTGTGGAGTGGAAGGAACTCAATATTCTATATCATACACTGCACCGCAGGGAGCTAAGTGTCCTGCTGTACACATAAAGAGGGGAGGGAAAGCCAATGAAATCTGAGGGTCCTACTGCTGCATCTGTACACCTGCTGGAACACATACTGTACATGCAAACACTGGGAAGACATTTTAACATCAATGTACAGTATATTGCGCTGAAAGACAGCCACTAAGGACAGTAGGTAGGATTTATACCAGAAACAACCACTGTAGGTAATGGGAGACACAGTATTAAGGCTCTATGCACACTGGGCTTAAAAAAAAAAAGCCAGTTCTCTTGGCAGAAACAAACCCTCATATAGGGTCCATGCACACTGGCCTAAAAAATGCTGCTTCTAAAGGAGTTTTGCATTTTGCCTGTAGAAGCAGCTGCTATGTGTCCATGCAGGATGTTTAGATGCATGTTTGAGTTCAATCTTATTTTTATTGAAAGGAGAGGTGTACAGTACACAAATATAACGTTCGGTAACACATAGATAGAAATAGGCATTTCAATATTGGAACCATATCATAACATTGTATATAGAAGTTGTTTGCTTCAACGGAGTTAATTTAGTATATAAGCCTGTGTAGCCATATCATCTAACATTACATATTAAGGGTCAGTGAGCACCACTATCTACTTACCGAGCGGTACCCACACATTACAAATATGCGATTGCTTTTGTTATTGTGCTAAATGCAATTTCTCGCAGGGGGGAACTCTATGTGGGTCACAGAGTTCCCATATTTCGATACTAGAAATTATCTTTTGGGTGTCCGTGTATCATTACAACTTATGAAGAAAAGAGGGGGAATGATGGTGAAAATAGAGGGGTCAAGGCAGTAAGGTAAGTAGATATTGAGAGGGAGACATTCAACTTAGGTCAGACAGATGAGTTGGTAGAGTCCTCTGTTGCCCATGGAATAAATTCAGAAGAATATCGAAACATAGACCACCAGGTCCAGGTCTTGGAGAATTGCTCCTCTTTACCCGATTCCTGCGACAACATTCGTTCCAAGCTATTGATTCGGTCCACTTCAATTGCCAATTCCCCCAGGGAAGGCGTGTCCATCGACCTCCATTGTCTGGGCAGAACCGTTCTAGCTGTTCTCAGAAAGTGACACAGAACATCTTTTTTGACCGATTTGAGTGGTCCAGGAAGCATAGACAGCAGGACTATCTCAGGAGAGGGTGTAAGTGAGGTTGCCATGAGTCTGCAGTACAGGTCGAGAATCTTTTGCCAGAACCTCCACACAGGGGGGCATTCCCACCAAATGTGGAGTAGAGTTCCCTTGGCTTACAAGCAACGCCAGCAGGTATCCGGGAGCGCTGGGTTTATCCAGTGTAAAGTCGAGGGGCATCTGTACCAACGGGTCAACAACTTGAACCCTTTTTCTTGAGCTTTGAAGGCTAAGGATATTTTGTGAGTCGGAATGAAACACTTTTGCCAGTCAACAGGTGAGATGGCTTGGCCCAAATCTGCCTTCCAGGCCTGTGTGTATGGGGGAGGTCGGGATTGGAAACCATATGTATGAGACATGCGTAGGGGGGTCGGCCCGAAGCAGCATGTTCTCCAAGTCTGTTAAATCAGAAAGTATATCAGGCAAGGATGGGAAGGTACGAATGTAGGATATCACTTGTTGCCTCTGCAGCCAATGCGTTGAGGTATGGGGAGATGGGCCAGAGGGAACGTCTCTAATCAGAGAAGAGTCTGAACTAAGCACTTGGGCCAGTCTTAGAGGCATATTTTAAGCTTAGCTTTTAGAAGCAGAAAAAAAACCTTCTGTTTTGCATTTTTGAGAGCAGTTTTCTGGCAAAAAAAAACAATGAATGCTCCTAAACTCTCCTAGAAGTTCCTAAACTCTCCTAAACTCCTGTACAAAAATGCCCTAATTGAGTATGGACACAGAAAAAGCAAAACTTCTGTAGAAACAGCGTTTTTTTTAAAGACAATGTGCATGGACCCTAAACAAACCCAACTATTTTTTTTTCTATATCCCAAAAATAAATAAAAAAATTCAAAACTTCAGCTTTAAGCCCTGGTTTACACTGATACAATTTCTGTAATGACTTGGATCGCATTTAATTGCATGACATGGGAAATAAAATTGGTTCCCATGGAGCCTTTGTTTACAAACTGCGATCCAACTTTGGGAAAGGGTCCTCTGCTACTTTGGTGTAATGCAGTGTGATTTTGTAAAACCAGACAGGGGTTCTAATCTTTCCCCATTCTATCCAAACTTATAAAATAAGATTTAGATATAGATACACTTTAATAGAATAAATATTACTGAATGTGGAGACATGTTTTAATAAATGAACAGTGCATTCCCACAAGGTTCTTCAAATTTCCAAACAGAAAATATGGAGTTTAAGCAATATCCTTTATTGGAGTTATGAAAGATGCAAGTTTTTGGGATAACTTAGATCAGCGTAATCGATGGTTTACATGCTACAACACTCTACTACTTCTAATAAACAGAGATAAGTATAGGGTTAGTGAGATATGTAGCAGGATTATGTCTGCACTGGAAAAAATTTAAATATCTGTTTGAAAATCTCTTCAAAGTGAAGGTGGATGATCCAATAAGCGGTTTATGCTACTTTTGCCTGTCCATTTTTTTTAAAGGGGTTGTAAAGGTAAATGTTTTTTCACCTTAATGGATCCTATGCATTAAGGTGAAAAAACATCTGACAATACCGCCCCCCCCAAGCCCCCGTTTTACTTACCTGGCCCCTCGAAAGTCCCGCGCTCGTCCCCGTCATCCTCCTTGGTTCTTAGCCTGGCCGCCAATTGGCTACACTGGATGGATTGAAAGCAGCGTGTCATGGATATGCATTAATGTCTGTCTGCCATCTTACCTTCCTCCTCATGTGTTCATCTAGAGACCAGACCTCCTTCACCTGGCTTCCTTTATAATCTCCTCCCAGCCTGACTCCACCCCAGGCCCTATCACTGAACACTATATTAACCTGTGCACTGCAAGCCTGCTTTGCTGATCAACGTGTTTGTTAGGCATTGTGTGTTTGGGTTCCTGCCTGCCGTGTGCTACGTCTGTCTCTCTGTTACGTTATTGGCTTGTCCCCGACCATCCCTGTCTGCTCGTGACCCTTGACCTTCGGCTCGTTCTTCGTTATCCTTGTCTGCTTGTGGCCCCTGACCTTCGGCTTGTTATTCGGTTCTCTCTATCGTGTGCTGCTGCTTCCCCTTATCCTACGGGGCGTGAGCTAGGAAACTCCAGGGGCCGCGACCTGGTCCCAGCCTGCAGCGTAACATCCTCACCACTAGAGGCCCTGGAGAAGACCAGCTGGGTCTTAGACTCCGCGCCCTGGGGAATCTTGGCTCTCGCTTCCGTTGGGATCCCGGTTGTGCTCCTCTGGTCCCGCTTCCCACAACCACCCAGTTTCCTATCCACAGAAGCCAGCCATAGGGTTCACTACCTCGCGGTGCACTCCTGTCCCCCTACGGTGTGCATCTGTCACCTGGCCACAGGTGACCCTGACAGTTTGATCAGCCATGAACCCGGCTGACATCCCGCTTCCCGCGGATGATCCATTGCAGGGCATAGTTCGCAGACTTGAGACCCAGGAATCAAATCAGACCCAGGTGATGCGATTCCTCCAGGATCTGGCTTCTCGATTCGAGCAGCTTCAGGTCTCCTTGGGAACCCCGAATCCGCAACCCCAAGTACAACCAGCGGCTGTACCTATCGCACCAGTCGCAGCCTCACACTCACTAAGATTGCCAGCTCCGTTCCGTTTCTCTGGGGACTCCAAGGCCTGCAGGGGGTTTCTCAGCCAATGCACTATTCATTTTGAGCTTCAGCCTCAAAGCTTCCTATCTGACCGGGCTAAGGTAGCCTATATCATTTCCCTCCTCTCCGGTGAAGCTTTGGCCTGGGCTGCCCCCCTGTGGGAGAGGAACGATCCGGTGGTTTCCAGTCTGTCCGAATTCTTGAAGCTCTTTCGTAATATCTTCGAAGAGCCGGCTCGGGCTTCTTCAGCGGCTAGTGCTGTCTTACGTCTTCGCCAAGAATCTAGTTCAGTGGGGCAATATGCTCTTCAGTTCCGTATCCACACAGCTGAATTGAGCTGGAATAATGAGGCCCTGGTCGCTACCTTTTTACATGGCCTCTCTGACCGAGTGAAAGACGAATTAGCGGGAAGAGCCATTCCCGTCGGTCTGGACGATGTAATTTCATTATGCAACCAGATCGACATTCGTTTTCAAGAGAGGTCCTTAGAAAAAAGACGCCAGCACTCTCTGGGTCCTAGCCAGTCTGAGCTCCCCTCCCTTCATTCCGTGGAGCATCCTCTACCTGCTGAAGAACCTATGCAGCTGGGCCGGACCAGACTAACCCCCGAAGAACGTGCTAGGCGCAGAACTCTGGGCTTGTGCCTCTATTGTGGGGGCAAGGGTCATTTTCGTGACTCCTGCTCGCTTCGTCCGGGAAACGCTCGGGTCTAATACATTTGGAAGGTGGAGTATTGGACCCAGAAACATCACCTTCTCGCCTGCTCTTGCCGGTGTCCCTTCATGTAGGCACTTCTCCTCAGTCAACCCTTGCATACCTGGATTCCGGGGCTGCCGGCAATTTCATGGATTGGAGAACTGCTTCTTCTATGAAGCTTACCCTTTCACCTCTCACTACCCCATTGGTAGTCTCGGCAATTGATGGCACTGTTCTCCCAGGGGGCCCTATTCGCTTCCAGACGCTACCCATTAGGATGTCGGTAGGGATTCTCCACCAGGAGTGGATATCCTTTCTTATTCTACCCAAGGCCTCTACCCCAGTTGTATTGGGCCTCCCTTGGCTACAGCTCCACTCTCCACATGTGGACTGGGTCTCTGGGCAGATCCTGGCCTGGGGTTCCTCATGTTTCTCGTCGTGTCTTCTCAAGGTGACCCCCAAGGAGAGTCTTCCGGTTGCTGCCACTTCTGTTTCTTCTGATCTTCCCGCCGCATACAGCGATTACCGGGATGTGTTCTGTAAAAAATCAGCTGAGGTGCTTCCTCCCCACAGGTCTTTTGACTGTGCTATTGATCTTGTCCCCGGAGCAACTCTACCCAGGGGTCGTACCTACCCTCTGTCCATCCCAGAGACCCAGGCCATGTCGGAGTATGTAGCAGAGAATCTGGAGAGAGGGTTCATCCGGAAATCCTCATCGCCTGCAGGGGCAGGGTTCTTTTTTGTTGCCAAAAAGGATGGTACCTTAAGACCCTGCATCGATTATCGGGGTTTAAATGCGGTTACTATTAAAAATCGATACCCCTTACCCTTAATATCTGAGCTATTCGATAGGTTGAAGGGTGCCTCCATTTTCACCAAGTTGGATCTCAGAGGCGCGTACAATCTCATTCGAATACGGGAGGGTGACGAATGGAAGACTGCATTTAACACTAGAGACGGGCATTACGAATATCTGGTGATGCCTTTTGGTCTGTGTAATGCTCCAGCCGTGTTTCAAAACTTTGTCAATGAAATCTTCAGAGATCTGCTGTACCAGTTTGTTGTCATCTATCTGGATGACATTCTGATCTTTTCTGAAAATCTGCTCGTCCACAGAAACCATGTCCGCACTGTACTTCAACGTCTTAGAGAGAACAATCTCTATGCCAAGCTGGAGAAATGTTCCTTTGAATGTTCTGAGGTCCTGTTTTTGGGGTGCTTTGTCTCATGTTCGGGGCTTCGTATGGACCCTGGGAAGGTCTTGGCTATCACCAACTGGCCTCTTCCTGCTAGCCTCAAGGCCACACAGCGCTTTCTTGGCTTCACTAATTATTATAGGCAGTTCATAAGGAATTACTCTTCCATTGCCGCGCCTATTATCGCTTTGACCAAGAAGGGTGTGAATGCCAGAGACTGGCCTCCCGAAGCTGTCTCTGCATTTCACAACCTGAAACAGGCCTTTGTTTCTGGCCCCCTCTTGAGGAGACCAAATCCTGGGAATGCATTTTTTATTGAAGTGGACGCTTCCTCAATGGGGGTGGGAGCTGTGCTTCTTCAAATCTTTGAGAAGAGACGCCAACCATGTGCGTTCTTCTCCAAAAAATTTTCTCAGGCAGAGAGGAATTATGCCATCGGTGATCGGGAACTTCTCGCAATTAAATTGGCGTTAGAGGAGTGGCGTCATCTCTTGGAGGGTTCCCCTCACTCCATAACGATCTTTACCGATCACAAGAATTTACAGTATCTACAGAATGCTAAACGTCTGAATCCTAGACAGGCCAGGTGGAGTCTCTTCTTTGCCCGTTTTAATTTCACGATTACCTACAAACCTGGTTCCTGCAACGGTCGGGCTGATGCGCTCTCTAGGTCATTTGACACTTTGGACGAGGAGTCCGCCCCTGAACCTGAGCCGATCATTCCCACCTCATGCATTGTTGCCCACTCTACCACCCTGAAGTCTAAAATTCCGCCTGGTAAGACCTTTGTCCCCACTGAGCTAAGAGCTAAGATCCTTCGTTGGGGACATGATTCCAAGGTGGCAGGGCATTCTGGATTCCTCCGATCCTTCCTACTCATCAGTCGTCACTACTGGTGGCCTAATCTCCGCTCAGACGTCAAAGACTACGTTAAAGCTTGTCATGTCTGTGCTCAGTCCAAATCCTCCACACAAGCTCCTGCTGGTCTCCTCATGCCCTTGCCTATTCCTAAGGAACCCTGGGCCCATATTGCCATGGATTTTATCACCGATCTCCCACTGTCTGAGAATAATACAGTCATTTGGGTGGTAATCGATCGATTCTCCAAGATGGCTCATTTTGTTCCTCTTCCTGGTCTTCCTTCTGCCCCTGCCTTGGTTCCCATTTTCATTCGAGAAATTCTCCGCCTACATGGGGTCCCTTCTCATATTGTTTCCGACAGGGGAGTCCAATTCACGTCTCGTTTTTGGAGAGCCTTTTGCAAATCCCTCAATATTGTCTTGGATTTTTCTTCTTCTTACCATCCCCAATCCAATGGACAGACTGAGAGGGTTAATCAGGAGTTAGAGGTCTTTCTTCGCACCTTTGTGTCTTCTCACCATGACGATTGGTCCTCTCTACTCCCGTGGGCAGAATTCTCCCATAACAATCATGTGAATACCAGTTCGCAGAAGACACCCTTTTTCACAGTTTATGGAAAACACCCTCAACTTCCTCTTCCTATGATCTGTTCTCCAGACATTCCAGCTTTGGCTTCGGTTCAGGAGTCTCTCAATTCCGTTTGGGGTCACGTTCATGATTCCCTCCGGGCAGCTGCTGAAAAATTCAAAGGCTTTGCCGACCGCCGCAGGCGTAAACCGCCTTCTCTTCAGCCAGGGGACAAAGTCTGGCTCTCTACCAGGAACATCAAGCTCCGAGTTCCTTCTCTGAAGTTTGCTCCACGATTCATCGGTCCATACACGGTAACTGCTAAACTGAATCCGGTTTGTTTCAAACTCCAGATTCCTAAGAGCCTTAAAATCACTAACTCCTTTCATGTTGCTCTTCTAAAGCCTTTAGTCCTCAATAAATTCTCTCGTCCTCTTCCTACCGTGGCGCCTGTCTCTGAGGATAATCAGGAGTACGAGATCAGTCAAATTCTGGACTCCCGACTCTGTAAAGGCGTTCTTCAGTACCTCGTTCATTGGAAAGGGTTTGGTCCTGAGGAGAGGTCTTGGATCACTGCATCTGAGGTCTTTGCACCTCGTCTGTTAAAGGAGTTTCATCTGAAGTTTCCCTCTAAACCTGGGCCCAGGCGGGGAAGGGGGAGGCCTCGTAAGAGGGAGGGTACTGTCATGGATATGCATTAATGTCTGTCTGCCATCTTACCTTCCTCCTCATGTGTTCATCTAGAGACCAGACCTCCTTCACCTGGCTTCCTTTATAATCTCCTCCCAGCCTGACTCCACCCCAGGCCCTATCACTGAACACTATATTAACCTGTGCACTGCAAGCCTGCTTTGCTGATCAACGTGTTTGTTAGGCATTGTGTGTTTGGGTTCCTGCCTGCCGTGTGCTACGTCTGTCTCTCTGTTACGTTATTGGCTTGTCCCCGACCATCCCTGTCTGCTCGTGACCCTTGACCTTCGGCTCGTTCTTCGTTATCCTTGTCTGCTTGTGGCCCCTGACCTTCGGCTTGTTATTCGGTTCTCTCTATCGTGTGCTGCTGCTTCCCCTTATCCTACGGGGCGTGAGCTAGGAAACTCCAGGGGCCGCGACCTGGTCCCAGCCTGCAGCGTAACATCCTCACCACTAGAGGCCCTGGAGAAGACCAGCTGGGTCTTAGACTCCGCGCCCTGGGGAATCTTGGCTCTCGCTTCCGTTGGGATCCCGGTTGTGCTCCTCTGGTCCCGCTTCCCACAACCACCCAGTTTCCTATCCACAGAAGCCAGCCATAGGGTTCACTACCTCGCGGTGCACTCCTGTCCCCCTACGGTGTGCATCTGTCACCTGGCCACAGGTGACCCTGACACAGCGCAGCCATTGGCTGGCACTGCTGTCAATCACATCCAATGATGCGGCGCGCCGGGGGGGCGGGGCCGAGTGATATGGCCGCCGCTGTATCACGGGAGCGCGCCCTCAATAACTCCACACCATGCGAGCTCGCTCGCATTAAGGTGTGGAGTCCTTGCGGGGAGGAGCTGAGACAGCCACCGAGGGACCCCAGAAGACCAGGATCGGGGCCACTGTGTGCAAAACGAGATGCACAGTGGAGGTAAGTATAACATGTTTGTTATTTTTTTGCAAAAAAAAGGGAAGCTTTAGTGTCCCTTTAAGCATGAACCATTGACAAACAAAAACAGAAACCGCTCAGGTGTAGATGTCCTCCAGGTGACTATCTCCTCCCAACAGCCAAGGGTGCAGGCAATGCAATTTCAGGCAAAACAAAAGATCAAGTCTTCTGGACAGCAGCACTCCAATAAAAAGCCTTTATTATGTAAAATTTCAAAAATCCAAATACAGCACAGCAAGTCACAAAATTCATAGCTATGATTAAACACTAAGCTCTAACCAGAATTTTGTGACTTGCTGTGCTGTATTTGGATTTTTGAAGATTTTACATAATAAAGGCTTTTTATTGGAGTGCTGCTGTCCAGAAGACTTGATCTTTTGTTAAGCATGAACCATTGCCTGGGAATCAAAAGAAGCACCCATTCACTAAACAGCAACTCAATTATTTGGGAGAAAAACTTACAATGACTAAGTTTAGTTTACTACTTTAAGAAACGCAATTTCAAGGCAACAAGTATTAGGAAAAGGAAAGCCCAAGTACGCTAAAGTTTAGGAGAAAAAGGAAATGAAAACAAATGAGATATAATAGGATGAAGTGACATTTTACTGCAGTCTTACTATGCCTGCGTTCCAGTGCTTATTTCCTAGCTTGACCTGACTTGTGACTTCAGACAGTTCTTTAATACCTCTTCCCTTGGCTCATCTGCTTTAGGCTCGAACTAGTTATTTTACTGGAGTTGACCGCAGCTTGATCTTTGCCCTAGGCTTGTCATTTGTCATGGTACTTTGCCATTTCATTTAGTTCTGACTTCTGGCTTGTTTATGTTTGTGACCCTGTACTCTAATATCTCTCTGCTGTCTACCTAGGGATGAGAGGAGAAAGTCTTGAAGACATGGTTTGAGGTATATTGAGGTTAGGATTGCAGCCTGCGTGTTCTATGACACAGAGGTACAAAGACTTCTCACATATGACATCAGTATATGATGTTAAAATAAAAATAAGCAATACACAATAAGATAAACAGGCAAATAACCTTGAAAGAACACTGCTGTAGTTTAGGATAATGGAAATCCTTTCATTGGAGGGTCCAGAGGAGTTGACACTTATCGGGGATCTGCAATCTCATCCACAGGGCTAATAACAACCATAAATTTTTATTGATAGGATATAGAAAAATGAATATGTGAAAGTAATCATTCATATACATTATTATTATTATATTATACATGTAGAGGGGGGACAGCACAATTACAGTACAGTTCAATACAAAAGGGGCAGGAAGGCCCTGCTCGTAGAGCTTATATTCTAAAGGTGGTGGTACAAAAGTTAATAGATGCAGGGAATGATTTGATGGGGGTGGCTCAGGGACAGTTGTTAGGTGGGTCTGGGATAGGCTTCCCTGAATAAGTGAGTTTTCAGGGATCTCCTAAAGGTGGACAGGTTAGGGGCTGATCGAACATCCCGGGACATGGAGTTCCAGAGGATGGAAGCGGCTCTGGAGAAGTCCTGAAGGCGAGCATGGGAGGAGGTAACAAGGGACTTAGAGAGCAGGAGGTCCTGGGAGGAGCGGAGGGGACGATTTGGGCGATATCTGCAGATGAGGTTGGTGATGTAGCTGGGGCCGATGTTGTGAATGGCCTTGTATGTTGTGGTTAGCATTTTCGAATTTTATACGGTGGGGTAGGGGAAGCCAGTGAAGGGATTGGCAGAGAGGAGCTGCAGTCACGGATCGGTTAGTGAGGTGTATTAGTCTAGCAGCAGCATTTATAATAGACTGAAAGGGGGGATAGCCTGCGTAAGGGTAGGCCATTAAGGAGAGAGTTGCAGTAGTCAAAGTGGGAAATAATCATGGAGGGAATAAGTTGCTTTGTGGTGTTATTAGTCAGGAAGGGTCGAATTCTGGAGATGTTGCAGAGGTTAAGGCGGCAGGATTTAGCCAGTGATTGGATGCGGGAGCTGAAGGAGAGGTCAGAGTCAAGGATTACACCCAGCACCCTGGCATGTATGGAGGGACCAATGGTTGTGCTGTTGATCTTAATGGTAAAGTCATGGGGGGGGGGGGCGGACTGGGAAGGAGTAAATATAACAAGCTCAGTTTTAGAAAGATTGAGTTTGAGAAAGTGGTGCGACATCCATACCGATATGTCATTCAGTAAGTTTGAGATCCGTGAGGAGATCGAGGGGGTGAGTTTAGGAGTGGAGAGATATATCTGGGTGTCGTCGGCGTAGATGTGGTATTGGAAGCCATGGGAGGTTATCAACTGGCACAGGGAAGAGGTATAGAGCGAGAACAGGAGGGGCCCAAGGACGGAGCCTTGGGGTACCCCAACAGAAAGAGGAAGCTGAGGGGATGGAGTTGTAAGTGGCACTGAAAGTGCGCTGAGATAGGTAGGAGGAGAACCAGGATAAAGCAGAATAATGGAGGCCAAGAGAGTGTAGTTTGAGGAGGAGGAGCAGTTGGTCAACTGTGTCAAAGGCAGCAGAGAGGTCTAAGAGTATGAGTATGGAGTAATGGCCATTGGTTTTAGCACTTAGTAAGTCATTGGTGAGTTTTAGTAGGGCAGTTTCAATGGAATGTTGTGGACGGAAGCCGGACTGTAGGGGGTCGAGAAGTTTGTTGTCCGTGAGGTAGCGACTCATTCGGTCATGGACAAGGCGTTCGATGAGCTTGGAGGCAAATGGGAGCAGGGAGCAGGGAGATGGGTCTTAAATTATTCAAACAGGTGGGGTGGTCTAGTGAGGGTTTTTTAAGTATGGGGGTAACCAGTGCATGTTTGACGGGCAAGGAAAGGTGCAGAAGGAGAGGGAGAGGTTGAAGATGTGAGTTAGGGAGTTTAGGATAGAGCGGGAAGGTGGTCGCTGTAGTTGTGAGGGGACAGGGTCCAGGGGACAGGGTCCAGGGGACAGTTGGTGAGGTGGGCCATGGAGAGGAGTTTATCAACTTAATTGGTGGTAACTGGGCAGAAGGAGGAGATTATTGAGTGTGGTGTTGGACCTGATGTGTTTGGTAGGGGAGGAAGTTGAATGCTGGATATCTCCTCGCCGATTTCTGTCGATTTTGCTTTTGAAATGGTTGGCAATCTGTTGAGCAGTAAGCAAGTTGGTGGGTGGGGGCAGTGGGGGGTGAAGTACGGAATTAAGTGTAGAAAAGAGTTGACAAGGTTTGGATAAGAGGGTTTTGATGAGAGTGTTGTAGTTGGTTTGTTTAGCAGTGTGGAGGCAGGAGTTGTATTTGAGAAGGGCAGATTTGTAGAGGGTAAAGTCTTGCAGGGATTTTGATTTACGCCATGCTCACTCAAGATATACATATTATTTAGCATGTATACATCCCTGTTCCCTGATAGCTGCTGGTCTCATTCCAGCATCCTGGTTTTGGCTATGATGCATTCCTGTCTGTCTGTTGACTTGCAAGGTGATTGATGTGGCCATTCTCTGGGTGGAGACCAAACCTGACTTAAATCCAGACAAGCCTGCAGCCTCATGTTTGTGATAGCATGTGTAATACATGCTCAAGCTCTCTGTCTGTCCTGCACTGCTGTTTGGATTCCCCTGTTTATGACCTCGGATCAGATTTAGACTATTCTCTGAACTCTGCCTGCCTTTTGACTACAGATTGGACCCTGGCTACTTTACCTTGCCTGCCTTGTACCTGGACTGTCATTGAACCTCTGCCTATATCTGCCAACCGCACCTACCCTGTCATGGTGGCCAGCACTGTGTATAAGTCCTGGGGGCAAGTGAGCCTGATTGCCTTATGGGAAAGGGGACAATTAAAGGTGAATAACACAGAAGCTAGCTATAGTGTCTAACCACCTGCGTTAGGAGTAAGTGTGACAGTTTATTCTTTGTGTTTTGATGCAAGCACTGCCCCTCCTTCTGCACTGGAATACTGTTTTTTCCTGTATCTTACCCCCAAGAATGGCTGTCTCATCCCACATTCACAGAAACTCTGTGAGCCTGCTTACCTTATGGGAAGATGGCTACTATAGGTGAAGAACACAGAAGCTAGCTATAGTGTCTGACCAACTGCATTAAGGGTAAGCGTGACAGTTTCTTCTTCATGTTTTGATGCAAGCATTTACCCTCATTTTGCACAGGAATACAATTTTTTCCTGTATCTTACCCAAGAATGGCTGTGTCATCCCACTCTTGCAGCAACTGTGATTCCACCTGGGGTATGCTTGGATCCCATAAGTAAGTGTAGCGGGCATATACTTTTCTATCATGTTTAAAACTGGCAGGGACACCAGTGATGTATAGTTCCCTGCGGCCCAGCAGGTGGCGCTGTCCCTGTGGGCTGGAGTTGAACCATCGCTGAGTGCCATACCCCTTTTTGGCCTCTCTCAGCGGTTGTATGGTGGGGCGGGGATACCCGCTGTGCTTGCTGGGAGAGGGTATAAAGGGGCCGGCCATATTTGTCACGGGGTCGAGTCCCAGGCACCTTCAGCCTGAGGGCTGTGGTCCGTGGTGGGTGTCCAGGCAGCCTAGGCCTGGACGCCCGGAGCTCGTGTTCCATCCCAGGCACCTTCAGCCTGGGGTGAGGTACTTGGTTGGAGGCCTGGGGCCCAGTTTCCTTCGCTGGGTCCTGCGAGGGAAGGATTTCCTAGGGGACCCTGGGATTTGGGTGCCCGAATCCAGAGGCGTAAGGGACCGGAGGAGCTACTCACCCGAAGACCTGGTGCAGCAGATTGCCAGTGCCGGGTGAGCCTCAGGAGACCGCCCGGAGGGGTATCTTTTTGAACAGGGGCCAAGTTCAGGCAGGAGGAAGGTTCACATTTCACCCGGTCGGTGGCAGCGACCAAAATATTCACGGTTGATGGCGGAGACCATGCGCCAAGCCTATTCGCTGATAGAGGAATAGGAGAGTTCATTGTGCCTGGGCCTACTCGTATCCACACCCCCTGTCTGTTTGTTGAGGGAGTCTAACTGATTGTGTTTCATCCTGACATTGGAAAAGAAAGGAGTGTTAGACTTTTATTGGTGTGGGGCTCATTTACTGACAGACACTGTTCCACAGAAGAAGCGGAGGCTCCAAACACCGAACACCGACCCGAAGGTAAAGAAACTTTGCTCACACCACACAAACCTCTGCGGTGAAAGCTTGGCGTGGTGACCCCACACTCTCTCCTCCAAGGTACCCCTAGACAAAAGCAAGAGAGAGAGTGGGGGCGCTACACGTGGGGGCTCCGGGTCCGGGATGGTGTTCGTGTTACTATGGAGCTAGAATGGACGGAGTTTGAACGTGTCTGCCCGCAGGAGTTCCGAGTAGGTCGGCCATATTATTGGTCAAAGTGCAACCCTGCTCGAAGTCGTGGGCATGACCCTAAGAAGGGAAAGGACAACGCAAAGGAGCGAAAAGAGGGGGGAATCCAGCCGTGTGAAGTAGTACACGTGGGGGCTTCTATTGCACTGTGCCACGAGGTACACCCTCCCTGTTCAGTTCGTGGGCGTGACCCAGGGAAGGAGAAAGCCCGCGAACTGGAGTGCAAGAGGGGAGGAGTCCAATCGTGTGAAGGACTACACGTGGGGTCTTTGGCGCCAAACTTGGAGTGCGCAATGGATCAGCAGCGAGTCACCATGTTCAGAAATACATTGTGGATTCCACTTCACCCTTCTACCACAACCTTGACTACTGCTGCTCCAGTGACCGATACGGGGATCCGGCTAAAGCCCCGGGACGATTCGCCCTGTACTCGTGCATGGACGTTGAGGCCCTGGGTTTGATTTGTCCCAGCTGTTCGGGACTGGTGTGTCAGCTAAAGCCATTCGGGCGATGTGGGGCCTGCGGGGAGTTCTTATTTGAGGTGGACACAGCTATCGAAAAGCCAAGAACCATCCACCTCAACCGCACTACAGGCAGCACCACTCAAGTAGGAGGAATCACCGCTTTGACAGCCATCCCTGTGCGCACTGCAGCGACCGCGGGGGAGGTCGCGATCATCGAAGTACGGGAGAAATCCGAGGATGCTGACTCGGTCACCACTGTCTCCCAGCGTCCACCGTCAAAGAGGAAAACCGGCATGGTAGCCCCGTCCAGCGGTTGCAGTGGATCAACCTGCCCGCCTACGCACAGCCCGGGTGGGTCCGTTGAGAGGAGTCCCGGACATCCCGTTTCAAGGAAAGGCTGAGGTAAGCCGGGCGGAGGGACTTGCTGTATGGGCGGAGGTGTCAGGGATTCACGGCCCTGTGTGTCCGTGGGAGGTGGCAGTTCAGTTTCCACTACAGGCTACATACCCGCGGAGGAGTGTGACACCTCCGACCTGGAGTCGCTCTCCGATCTGGGAGACGATGTCGCCATAGATGAACTATTTGCTCAAAAGGGTTGGGACAAAGTGCCTCTCTCCTCGTTCCACAGGAATAGGGATATACCCATGTCTACAGGGGATAGTACACCCCGGGGCTTGGAGGCACCAGCACCTGAGGAGGGATCCCGTTTCCAGCCTACCTTCACATTCCCGGTGCCACCTGCACCTAATGCCAGGGATGAGAGACTGTCGCTGCGGGCGCCTATGCCCAGAACAGAGGTGACCAAAGCACCTCGTCACCCGGATGCTATAGTTTTGCCAGGTGAAGGGGACAAAGCCACAATGCCTCCACTGGCGAGACTACAATGCCTATTTTGCCAGAAGGTTGCTGCCGAGTACGGATGGGAGTACCCATACTTGTCTAAAGAGTTGTTGTATGAAGTGGAAGTTTGCCGGGAGCGCTGGTACAATGACTTTGTATGGACCCACATTCAGGTCCCACACGCCCGCAGGTACCTCGCGTGTTCTCCCAAGGCATCTCAGCATTTCAAAGACTGCAAGGCAGAATGGATGCTGGGGCGGCATATCCACGGGGATAAGGTGCTGATTCGACGCAAGGAAGGGGAAGATGTTGAATACCATCTAGAAACCATGGACCAGCATTTGAAACCACTTGTCCTGCCGCACCCTCGTTTCTATCTGTAGGAGATAAAAGACTCCGTTTGCCATTTAATATTGCTGAACTCTCCGGGTTTGTTGTTTGTTTCCCGGGAGAACTTAGGGACTGTACCCAAGCTAATGGGTGTTTGTGCTCTTCGGAGGAATTGAAGGACTGTTCCTGTTGTTGTTCTTCATTCTCCAACAAGTGATCTTGGATTCTGGGGTAGAGAGGGCCAAAGAAGAAGAGGTCTCCACAAGTGCAGTTACCGCAACGCTGTCACCAGGTGGTAGTGTCGTGCATCGGCATTCACTTTTCACACACACACTTTTTGAAGGAAAGGATTTCTTTACGGAGAGGTTCTTTCATTCTCACACGAACATATGTGTCAGGAATTTGTGTGTTTAATATTTATTTTCCCCTCTGCAGGAGAACATCCCATCAAGACCGCTGAGAGTGGGGCGGGTCTTAGTCAGTGATGTGGGTGGGGGAAAATGTCAGTGATGTGACTTTTGAGATGTTTTACAGTTATATGTTATTTGTTTCCTTCCCCTCCCTTTTCATGTGAGGCTCAGGCACAACTGCTCTAGTTAGTTTCGTTTTTTTTTTCATTTTTCATTTTTTTCAATTTTCAGTTGGTTTCTGGACTGGGTTATGTCAGCCGTTGAGGGCATAGTTTATTCCAGACACTGGGGACCAGTGTCAAACAACCAGGGGGAGAGTGTAGCGGGCATATACTTTTCTATCATGTTTAAAACTGGCAGAGACACCAGTGATGTATAGTTCCCTGCGGCCCAGCAGATGGTGCTGTCCCTGTGGGCTGGGGTTGAACCATCGTTGAGTGCCGTACCCCTTTTTGGCCTCTCTCAGCGGTTGTATGGTGGGGCGGGGATACCCGCCGTGCTTGCTGGGAGAGGGTATAAAGGGGCCGGCCATCTTTGTCAAGGGGTCGAGTCCCAGGCACCTTCAGCCTGAGGGCTGTGGTTCGTGGTGGGTGTCCAGGCGGCCTAGGCCTGGACGCCCGGAGCTCGTGTTCCATCCCAGGCACCTTCAGCCTGAGGTGAGGTACTTGGTTGGAGGCCTGGGGCCCAGTTTCCTTCGCTGGGTCCCGCGAGGGAAGGATTTCCTAGGGGACCCCGGGAGTGGGGTGCCCGAATCCAGAGGCGTAAGGGACCGGAGGAGCTACTCACCCGAAGACCTGGTGCAGCAGATTGCCAGTGCCGGGTGAGCCTCAGGAGACCGCCCGGAGGAGTATCAGTGGCCAAGTTCAGTCAGGAGGAAGGTTCACAGTTCACCCGGTTGGTGGCAGCGACCAAAATATTCATGGTTGATGGCGGAGACCATGCGCCAAGCCTATTCGCTGATAGAGGAATAGGAGAGTTCATTGTGCCTGGGCCTACTCGTATCCACACCCCCTGTCTGTTCATTGAGGGAGTCTAACTGATTGTGTTTCATCCTGACATTGGAAAATAAAGGAGTGTTGGACTTTTATTGGTGTGGGGCTCATTTACTGGCAGACACTGTTCCACAGAAGAAGCGGAGGCTCCAAACACCGAACACCGACCCGAAGGTAAAGAAACTTTGCTCACACCACACAAACATCTGCGGTGAAAGCTTGGCGTGGTGACCCCGCACTCTCTCCTACAAGGTACCCCTAGACAAAAGCCAGAGAGAAAGAAACCGGAGCAAGAGAGAGAGAGTGGGGGGGGCGCTACATAAGTTTACGTGCTTTTTGGTTCAGCTACTCAGCAAAACTTACATATACCACTGGCATGCCCTGAAGATCGAATTGGAGCAAGCCCTGCTACAACTGCTGTCCAATATTAGCCTCAAGTTCTTCCTACTTACTGAAAGCAACACAGGCTATTCTACTGTTCTCCAAGTAATTACATTGTTACTATCCAAAGACATACATATACATATTTCTTTTGCACACATGTTTTCCTAAAGTGCAATTTTTAAAATGATAATGTTTAGAAAAAGATGTACCACTCTTATACAATATTTCTGGAAAAATGCTGGAGGGCAGTTTACTGAGGTTGAACATTTTATGTCTAAGAAATATCTAATACTAAAAGCAGTGCCAAAGCAGATTAGAAGATCTTTGCTGGGCTTCTCAAGATATAAAGATTCTTAGAATGTGCAATCTGAAATCTAAGACTACTAACATGCTAGCTATACCTGAATGGCATTCTAATGCAGAGATGGATTTGAAATATACAGTATTTCATGAAACCTACAATAACATTTTATTGCACCAAATAAACAGCATGTATAAAATAAAGTTGCTTCAGTATTATCCCTGTGTCCAAGGCTAACTAATATCGGTGATAATATATAAAAATGCTAACATTATATGCTCTAGTTTTTGACAATTCTATGACCCCGTTCCCCCCATTTCCCTTTCCCCATTTTTTTTTCCAAGATCAATAACACAACTATCAGTCCCTCTACTCATGCCAGATTACTAGGTGTAATCCTCAACTCTGACCTCTCCTTTGAGTACCACATCCAATTACTGTTGAAATTGCCCCCTTAAAGTGGTTGTAAACCCACTTATGCAACTTGCACCTACAGGTAAGCCTAGATTAAGGCTTACCTGTAGGTGCAAGAAATATCTCCTAAACCTACACGGTTTAGGAGATATTTGCAAAAAAAGACATGCACCGATGTCTACGGCGCGCCGTAGACAACGGTGCATTCACAGGGATAATCCCATTCACAAATCCGGCCTTGCCGGATTTGACGGCTCCCGCGCGCATGTGCGGAGTGACGTCTTCTCCGCTCCGGCCAATCACAGCGCCGGAGTGGCGCTGTGATTGGCTGGAGCGGCGATACCCGAAGTAACCGTTCGGGTATCTGTGGAGCGATGGCTGCGGCTGGAGGGGGAGACGAGGACGGCTTTGGGGGCCCCAATCTAAGGTAAGTGATGCATAATGAGCTAGTATGCTAGTCATACTAGCTCATTATGGCTTTGTCTTGCAGGTGTTTTGTTTTTTTTCCGGGTTTACAACCACTTTAACCTCCATAACATTTCCAAAATTTGCCATTGTTAACAAACAACACCACAAAGCTACTAATTCCTTTCCCGGTTATCTCTACCCTTGGTAATTGAAACTTCTTCCTCATTGGCCTAGCATTGCACAGGCCTTCTCACTTTAGGCTCCTTTCACACGGCCATTCCGATCAGGTCCGCCTGTCAGTTTTTTAAGGGGGACCTGATGAGATGATCCATTCACTCCTATGGACTGGCGGCTGTAAACAGACTTGTGTCTGTTTACACCCACCTTTGATCCAATCAGGTCCGCTTAAAAAAACAGAAGGGGATCCGTCCTCCTCTGTCTAGGCAGATCAGCTCAGAGGGTAGTCGGGTGTAAACAGATAGCAGAGTTAGTTTACCCCTGGCCACCCATACAGCAAAGCAGGTTTTGTCCGTGTCCGCTCTGGAGAAACTTAGCAGACATGGACCTGTCATCTGCCCGATCTGCTCTGATCAGCAGAGAATCAGCAGACAGATCCCCTGCTGGTCAAAACTGAGTCTGCCCTGTGTGAAAGGGGCCTTAGTCTATCATATACACTACTGATAGACTCATCCACCTTACCAACCATTCAGTGGTCACCAAATCTTTCTGCCAATCCCTGCATTGGCTTCTACTAGTTCAACACAAAAATTCAAAATACTAACAGCAACATATAAAGCCATCCACAACTCTGCTTACAGCTACAAGTGGTCCCCTACTTACAAACATCCGACTTAAAAAAGACTCCTACTTACAAACGGAGGGAGACAACAGGAAGTGAGAGGAAATCTACCCCTAGGAAAGGAAATTCTCTCCTGTAAGAGTTAATATGGGAAAAAGGTGTCTCCACTAATGCTTTATCACCAATCCTTTTTTCCCTAATAACCCCAAATTGTCACTGGGACAGAAAGTGAGGTGAAATGTTCTGAACAGGGGAACAGACAGCAAAACAAATGTTACAGGCGTGATAACCCTTCCCTATGCTATCCAAAAAGCTTAAAAATTGATTTTCCTGACACAGCATGACAGCATATACGTCTGGGGAAGGCTCCGCCTCCCTGCCTAATTCAGGATCGGTTATACTATAAAAGTAGGTCTCCTCCCTTCCTGCAGTATTCTCTTTTTTTTCCTCACTGCTACAGCCGGTTATGCTACTGCTGAGAACAGGATTTTTTTTTTTCCCCTCACCTTGCCGGACGCCTCTGGCCAAGCCGCACAGGTTCAAGCCTCTCCTGTGACAAAGCTCCCCGCTATACAGGCAGACATGAATGCCTATATGGGGGAGACCTCACCCCCAGCAGGATCCAAGAAGAAAGGGTGCAGGTATCTGGTCTAGGAGAGCCATCAATGCAAAACTCTAGCAAACAAACATGCTAAGGGCTGCCCACTTGCAAAATGGCGGCAACGCGGTTTCCGGGTACAGCAAGATGGCGGAAACACGACTTCCGGTGGCATACGAGCCTACAGATGGACTTCCGGGTGAAGCAAGATGGTGGCCGAGGAACTTCCGGTCACAGGGGATGCGGTGGGCGTCTCAGGAAGTAAGGGCTCACAACAAGATAAGTAAGAAGAACATGCTATGTTACAGTGCACAACTTAACCACTTAACGACCGCTCACTGTATATATACGTCGGCAGAATGGCACCGACAGGCACAATCACGTAGAGTGTACGTGATTGCCTTTGTACAGTTGGGGGGTCCAATCGGACCCCCCTTCTATACAGTGAGCGGTGGCTAAGTGTCCAGGAGCGTTCCGGGATGAGGGGGCAGCCATTCGTTTCTGGCCACCCCCTCGCGATCGCTCCCGGCGAATAGAAATGCCCCCTCTGTCTGTGTCAGACAGAGGGAGCAGGAGGAAGTGATGTCATCTCTGGTGCGGCGCTCACATATACCGAGCGCCGTACAAGAGAAGATATCAGGTCAGTGCACACAACACTACACTGACACCAGGACACATAGGGACATAAATCGCCCCCCCAGGCCCCCCCAGACACCCCAGATCACCCCCCAGATCACCCCCCAGCCCCCAGTCACAGTGTCACTGATTGCAGTGACCATTTATTTAGTGATCACTGCAATCAGTGACATTTGTGACTGTAAAAGTGTCACCAAAGTTTAGTCTTAGGTCCAGTGTAGCCCCCTAACCCCCCCCCCTAATAAAGGTTTAACCCCCTGATCACCCCCCAGATAACCCTTTCACCCCCTATCACCACTGTCGCTTAGCGATAATTTTTCTGATCGCTGTCTTAGCGTCAGTGATGCCGATCGGCAGCCAGTAATTTTTTTTAGGTTCGCCGCAGGTTTTTATAGCGTCAGGTACCCCAATATATTATCTAATAAAGGTTTAACCCCCTTGATCGCCCCCCAGGTAACCCTTTCACCCCCTATCACCACTATCACTAAGCGATCGTTTTTCTAAACGCTGTCTTAGTGTCTGTGATGCAGATCGGTAGCCGGTAATTTTTTTTAGGTTCGCCGCAGGTTTTTATAGCGTCAGGTACCCCAATATATTATCTAATAAAGGTTTAACCCCCTTGATCGCCCCCCAGGTAACCCTTTCACCCCCTATCACCACTGTCACTAAGCGATCGTTTTTCTAAACGCTGTCTTAGTGTCTGTGATGCAGATCGGTAGCCGGTAATTTTTTTTAGGTTCGCCGCAGGTTTTTATAGCGTCAGGTACCCCAATATATTATCTAATAAAGGTTTAACCCCCTTGATTGCCCCCCAGGTAACCCTTTCACCCCCTATCACCACTGTCGCTAAGCAATTGTTTTTCTAAACGCTGTCTTAGTGTCAGTGATGCAGATCGTAGCCAGTATTTTTTTTTAGGTTCGCCGCAGGTTTTTATAGCGTCAGGTACCCCAATATATTATCTAATAAAGGTTTAACCCCCTTGATCGCCCCCCCCAGGTAACCCTTTCACCCCCATCACCACTGTCGCTAAGCAATCGTTTTTCTAAACGCTGTCTTAGTGTCGGTGATGCAGATCGGTAGCTGGTAATTTTTTTTAGGTTCGCCGCAGGTTTTTATAGCGTCAGGTACCCCCATATAGTATCTAATGAAGGTTTTAACCCCCTGATTGCCCCTAGTTAACCCTTTCACCAGTGATCACCATATAAGTGTTACGGGTGACGCTGGTTAGTTAGTTTGCTTTTTATAGTGTCAGGGCACCCGCCGTGTATATAACCCAATAAAGGTTTAACCCCCTGATCGCCCGGCGGGTGATATCAATTAGGTTTTAGCGTCAGAGAGGGTCTGAGTCACACCCCAGGCAGCGTCAGGTTAGTGCCAGTAACGCTAACACCCACGCGTGAAGCATACACCCCCCTTAGTGGTATAGTATCTGAACAGATCAATATCTGATCTGATCAGATCTATACTAGCGTCCCCAGCAGTTTAGGGTTCCCAAAAACGCAGTGTTAGCGGGATCAGCCCAGATACCTGCTGGCACCTGCGTTTTGCCCCTCCGTCCAGCCCAGGCCACCCAAGTGCAGTATCGATCGATCACTGTCACTTACAAAACAAAAACACACATAACTGCAGCGTTCGCAGAGACAGGCCTGATCCCTGCGACTCCAGTGCTGTAGGAGGTGATTTCACCACCACAGTTAAAAAAAATAAGCAAATATGCCGAAGCATGGGGGCAGCAGGGGCGGAGGAGCGATTTTGCTCCTAATGCCGCGTACATACGGTCGAAATTCCGACGGAGGCTTGCCCGTGGAAAAGTCCGACCATGTGTGTGCGGCATAACTTTTTTGCGGGAGGATGCCCCCATGCTTCAGCATATATAAATGGTGCGTGTATGCCCATCATTGGAAGTGGGTGGATGAAGGGCGGTATTCTAATGGTGGGCATACCCACCGATCAATCTCTTTTTTCGTTCAGCCAACTGGCTGCATGAAATAAAAAGATTACAATACATGTCCAACAAGGACCAGCAACGTACTGGTATGTTGCTGGACTTTGAATGTTTATACCAGAATGATGCCTGCGGGTTTAGGTATCATCTTGGTATCATTCTTTTCAGCCTGCGGACGGCTTTCATGTAAAAGCAATCCTAGCGGCTAATTAGTCTCTGGACTGCTTTTACAAGCAGTGGGAGGGAATGCCCCCCCCCCCCGGATATAAAAAGTGCCATTGGGAAATTGGGAAAGCATTTTATCACACCGATCTTGGTGTGGTCAGATGCTTTGAGGGCAGAGGAAAAATCTAGGGTCTAGAAGACCCCAGTTTTTTCAAAAAAAGAGTACCTGTCACTACCTATTGCTATCATAGGGGATATTTACATTCCCTGAGATAACAATAAAAATGATAAAAAAAAAATACTTGGAAGGAACAATTTAAAAATAAAATAAAAAAGCAAAATTAATAATAAAAAAAAAAAAAAAAAAAAAAAGCACCCCTGTCCTGCCCTGCTCTTGCCCAATGGCGAACGCAAGCGTCGGTCTGGCGTCATATGTAAACAGCAATTGCACCATGCATGTGAGGTATCACCGCGAAGGTCAGATCGAGGGCAATCATTTTAGCAGTAGACCTCCTCTGTAAATCTACTGGGGTAACCTGTAAAGGCTTTTAAAGGCTTTTAAAAATGTATGTAGTTTGTCGCCAATGCGCGTTTGTGCGAAATTTTAAAGCATGTCGTGTTTGGTATCTATGTACTCGGCCTAAGATCATCTTTTTTATTTCATCAAACATTTGGGCAATATAGTGTGTTTTAGTGCATTAAAATTAAAAAAAGTGTATTTTTTAACCCAAAAAATGCGTTTGAAAAATCGCTGCGCAAATACTGTGTAGAAAAAAAAAATGCAACACCCACCATTTTAATCTGTAGGGCCTTTGCTTTAAAAATATATATATAATGTTTGGGGGTTCAACATAATTTTCTTGCAAAAAAAAAAATGTTTTCATGTAAACAAAAAGTGTCAAAAAGGGCTTTGTCTTCAAGTGGTTAGAAGAGTGGATGTAAGCTTCCTAATGTTGTGTATAAAATGCCAGAACAGTTCAAAACCCCCCCAAATGACCCCATTTTGGAAAGTAGACACCCCAAGCTATATACTGAGAGGCATGTCGAGTCCATGGAATATTTTATATGTTGACACAAGTTGCGGAAAAACGACAATTTTTTTTTTTTTTTTGCACAAAGTTGTCACTAAATGATATATTGCTCAAACATGCCATGGGCATATGTGGAATTACACCCCAAAATACATTCTGTTGCTTCTCCTGAGTATGGGGATACCACATGTGTGAGACTTTTTGGGAGCCTAGCCATGTACAGGACCCCAAAAACCAAGCACCGCCTTCAGGCTTTCTAAGGGTGTAAATTTTTGATTTCACTTCTCACTGCCTATCACAGTTTCGGAGGCCATGGAATGCCCAGATGGCACAAACCCCCCCAAATGACCCCATTTTGGAAAGTAGACACCCCAAGCTATTTGCTGAGAGGTATTGTGAGTATTTTGCAGATCTCGCTTTTTGTCACAAAGTTTTGAAAATTTTAAAAAAAAAAATATATATATATATATATATATTTTCTTTCTTCATTTTCAAAAACAAATGAGAGCTGTAAAATACTCGCCATTCCTCTCAGCAAATAGCTTGGGGTGTCTATATTCCAAAATGGGGTCATTTGGGGGGGTTTTGTGCGATTTTGGCATTTTATGGCCTTCGAAACTGTGATAGGTAGTGAGGAGTGAAATCAAAAATTTGTGCCTAGAAATCCTGAAGGCGGGTGCTTGGTTTTCGGGGTCCCGTACGCGGCTAGGCTCCTAAAAAGTCCCACACATGTGGTATCCCCGTACTCAGGAGAAGCAGAAAAATGTATTTTGGGGTGTATAACCATGGCATGTGTAAGCAATATATCATTTAGTGACAACTTTTTGTAATTTTTTTTTTTTTTTTGTCATTATTCAATCACTTGGGACAAAAAAAATTATATTCAATGGGCTCAACAGGCCTCTCAGCAATTTCCTTGGGGTGTCTACTTTCTAAAATGGGGTCATTTGGGGGGGTTTTGTGCTATTTTGGCATTTTATGGCCTTCGAAACTGTGATAGGTAGTGAGGAGTGAAATCAAAAATTTGCGCCCTTAGAAATCCTGAAGGCGGTGCTTGGTTTCCGGGGTCCCGTACGCGGCTAGGCTCCCAAAAAGTCCCACACATGTGGTATCCCCGTACTCAGGAGAAGCAGCAAAATGTATTTTGGGGTGAAATTCCACATATAACCATGGCATGTGTGAGCAATATATCATTTAGTGACAACTTTTTGTAATTTTTTTTTTTTTTAGTCATTATTCAATCACTTGGGACAAAAAAATAAAAAATTCAATGGGCTCAACATGCCTCTCAGCAATTTCCTTGGGGTGTCTACTTTCCAAAATGGGGTCATTTGGGGGGGTTTTGTACTGCCCTGTCATTTTAGCACCTCAAGAAATGAGATAGGCAGTCATAAATTTAAAGCTGTGTAAATTTCAGAAAATGTACCCTAGTTTGTAAACTCTATAACTTTTGCGCAAACCAATAAATATACGCTTATTGACATTTTTTTTACTAAAAACATGTGGCTGAATACATTTTGGCCTAAATGTATGACTACAATTGAGTTTATTTGATTTTTCTTATAACAAAAAGTAGAAAATATCATTTTTTTTCAAAATTTTCGGTCTTTTTCCATTTATATCGCAAAAAATAAAAATCGCAGAGGCAATCAAATACCATTAAAAGAAAGCTCTATTTGTGGGAAGAAAAGGACGCAAATTTCGTTTGGGTACAACATTGCATGTCCGCACAATTTACAGTTAAAGCAGCGCAGTGCAAAATTCTGAATTCACCTCTGGTCCTCTAGCTACCAAATGGTCCGGGGCTTAAGTGGTTAAGTAAAGTGCACCAGGAGGAACTTTCAGGCACTACAGCGTTCAAACCTGGACTAAGGTAGGAAACATACAAACTGAAAGTTTCAAGTATCAATGTTATGGCATATAACTGAACCAGGACTGTCTGTAAATTACAGAATCATCATGAGCTCTCCTAGAGACCAGCCACGTATTTTAAGGTGAGGGCAGGTAGGTATATGTGTCTGTATGACATGTTGTTAAAAGAGTGCACATACTGATTGGCTGTAAATCTGTTTTCAGCCCGCAATTGCCACATTACCCCTCCAAGAGCAAGGAGACACAACATAGACATGCCTCAAGCTCTGAGAGGTCAACAGCACACTCTAAGGCCCGCGATCAAAGCCGGCACAGAGCAGAATATACACAGCAGGGAGACGAATCCAGCGATGATCTCTGTGTAGGATGTGGACTAGTTGCCCTTACAGGAAAGATTCTATGTAAAGCTTGTCTGCTAGAAGCAGCAATGGATAAAGAGGTCGAGAAGGCTGAAATAATCCGGATAATTAAACAAACGGTCAAAGAATCTATACATGATTCAAAACCAACAACTAGTAAAAATAAAGAGGCCAGCGACGGTCGAGATGCGACCCAAAGAGCAAGAGACCCATCCTCAGGGTCCAGTTCCGGGGAAGAGTCCCAACAGGAAGACCTAAAGAAAAGCTTCAGATACTCCGCAGTACAGCCTTTAGTGAAAGCTGTAAGAGAGGCACTTCAGTGGGAGGAAGAAGTAGCTCAACCCACTAAAACAAGAAAATATTATCCTCAGTTAAAGAAAACAACCCTGTCATTCCCTCTCATAGAAGAGGTAATGGAGGTTATTCAAGAGGAGTGGGAAAGGGTGGACAGGATGGTGTCACTATTCAATAGATTTACTCGTATGTATCCCTTTAAGACAAAAGATATGCATGATCTGGAGACGCCTCCTCTGGTAGATGCAGCAATCATGAGACTCGCTCGTCACGTAACCCTTCCCATGGACGACACAGTGTCATTTAAGGACCCTCTAGACAGAAGGATAGATGCAGACATGAAGAGAGCCTACTTAGCTGCAGGCAATGCATGCAGGCCAGTCCTAGCACTCACCTCACTGGCAAAAGCCATTACGACATGGGCAGAGAACATAAAGGCAGAGATACAGTCAGGTGCAGAAATGACTACATCCCTTGCGTTAATTGACAATATCATACAGTCGGGCAACTTTGTCGGTGACGGTGAAGCAGCGGTTGATTCATTACGCTGTTCAGCAAGGGCCATGCAATCTTTGGTTATGGCAAGAAGAGCTCTATGGCTCAAACCATGGACAGCGGATACCTCATCAAAAATGAATTGGTGCCGCATTCCATTTAACGGGACTGCTCTGTTCAGTAACAAGATGGACACAGCAATATCAAAGGTCACTGGAGGAAGTCAGGGCTACTCCCACAGGATGTAAAAACAAGAGAAAGACGCTTCCCGGGGAAAAAGCAGTACCACAATAAAGTAAGAGACTTTAGACCTTTCAAAGAGTACAAAAAAGGCGGAAAGACACCCCAGACAACGGTGGCGCAGATGCCAAAGTCAGGCTCAGCATTGGAAACAACAGAAACCCTTTTGAAGGTTTCTCCATCCAGACAGGAACAGTGAGGGCCAGACTACGCAATTATGCTCGTGTCTGGACGGATCAAGTCAAGGAACCTTGGGTGACAGAGGTGATCCATTCAGGACACCATTCGAAAATTCTATCCCTCCCCGTAATTCCTAATTTTTTCCCCACATGTTTACCTCAAGACAAGCGGAAACTTCAACTAATATTCGAGTATGTACAAACGCTTCTTCAGAAGGGCGCGATAGAGCCAGTGCCAGTACAAGAACAAGGGCAAGGTTTCTATTCACCACCTCTCTTGATTCAAAAAAAGACAGGCGACTTAAGACCCGTACTAGATCTTAGAGACCTGAACAAGTCAATCTCGGTCCAGAGTTTCAAGATGGAATCCTTGCAGTCAGTGACACTGACTCACAAGAGACGATTGGATGTTATCCCTTGATCTGAAGGATGCATATTTGCATGTTCCAGTACATGCACAACTACACAAGTACCTAAGGTTTGCGGTGGCAGACCAGCATTTTCAATTCGTATGCCTACCATTTGGCCTAGCGACCTCACCCAGAACTTTCTCAAAGGTTCTACTTCCAACAATAGCAATTCTACGCAGGAAAGGCCTACAAGCGTTTCATTACTTAGACGACATTCTGCTAACAGCAAAAAGCCTGCAGTTTCTGCTAGATCACCGACAAATGCTAATAGACAAGTTGCAGGAGTTTAGGTGGCTTATCAATTGGGAAAAAAGCCAGTTGGAACCGTCTCAAAGAATACTATTTTTAGGGGCGATCCTGGACACCCACAGAAACACGGTGGAACTCCCCGAACAGAAAATGGTAACCCTACTGAATAAATTAGAATCCATATCGAGAATGCAGTATCTTTCGGTGTCAGGTAGGGATGAGCTTCGAGTTCGAGTCGAACTCATGTTCGACTCGAACATTGCCTGTTCGCCCGTTCGCCGAACAGCGAAAAATTGGGGTGTTCGTGGCAAATTCGAAAAATCTATGGGAGAAATCTAAAGTGTTAATTATAAAGGCTTATATGCAAGTTATTGTCCTAAAAAGTGTTTGGGGACCCGGGTCCTGCCCCAGGGGACATGTATCAATGCAAAAATAAGTTTTAAAAACGGCCGTTTTTTCGGGAGCAGTGATTTTAATAATGCTTAAAATGAAAAAATAAAAGTGAAATATTCCTTTAAATTTCGTACCTGGGGGGTGTGTATGATATGCATGTGAAGTGGCGCATGTTTCCCGTGCTTAGAACTGTCCCTGCAAAAAATGTCATTTTTGAAAGAAAAAAATGCATTTAAAACTGACTCGCGGCTATTAATGAATTGTCGGCTCCCGGCAATACATACAAAAGTCATTGATAAAAAAAAAAAAAAAAGCGTGGGGGTTCCCCAGAATTCAATTACCAGGCCCTTCAGGTCTGGAATGGATATTAAGGGGAACCCCGCCGCAAATTTAAAAAAAAATTGACGTGGGGTTCCCCCAAATATCCATTCCAGGCCCTTCAGATCTGGCATGGATTTTAAGGGGAACTCCACCCCAAATTTAAAAAAAAATGGCGTGGAGTCCCCCCAAAAATCCATACCAGACCCCTTATCCGAGCACGCAACCTGGCCGGCCGCAGGGGAAAAGGGGGGGACGAGAGAGCGGCCCCCCCCTCCCTCCTGAACCGTACCAAGCCACATGCCCTCAACATGGGGAGGATGTCCCCATGTTGATGGGGACAAGGGCCTCATCCCCACAACCCTTGCCCGGTGGTTGTGGGGGTCTGCGGGCGGGGGGCTTATCGGAATCTGGAAGACCCCTTTAACAAAGAGGACCCCCAGATCCCGGCCCCCCCTATGTGAATTGGTAAGGGGTACATTGTACCCCTACCATTTCACGAAGAAAGCGTAAAAAAATGTTTAAAAAAACACAAAAAACACCTTGAAAAAGTCCTTTATTTAAAAAAATAAATAAATAAACATTCCAGCGGTGAAATCCAGTGTCCCGCGGCGATCCCGATGTCCAGCGCTGTCCTTCATTGGTTGTGCCTGAGCGGACCTGATGGGGAACTCCCTCTCAGTATTTTAAATGTATAGACCCGCCCCTTCTAAAGTTCCCCATCAGGTCCGCTCAGCGGACGAGATGCAGAACATGAGAAGGGGCGGGTCTATACATGTATTACCAAAGTGAGAGCAGTTCCCCATCAGGTCCGCCCCCTCGGTATGTCGGACCCGCCTACGTCATTGGCCTGAGCGGGGAACTTCCTTCACTATGTAAATTTAAATTTACATAGTGAAGGAAGTTCCCCGCTCAAGCCAATGACGTAGGCGGGTCCGACATACCGAGGGGGCGGACCTGATGGGGAACTGCTCTCACTTTGGTAATACATGTATAGACCCGCCCCTTCTCATGTTCCGCATCTGGTCCGCTGAGCGGACCTGATGGGGAACTTTAGAAGGGGCGGGTCTATACATTTAAAAATACTGAGAGGGAGTTCCCCATCAGGTCCGCTCAGGCACAACCAATGAAGGACAGCGCTGGACATCGGGATCGCCGCGGGACACTGGATTTCACCGCTGGAATGTTTTTTTTTTTGTTTTTTTTTTTAAATAAAGGACTTTTTCAAGGTGTTTGTGTGTTTTTTTAAACATTTTTTTACGCTTTCTTCGTGAAATGGTAGGGGTACAATGTACCCCTTACCAATTCACATAGGGGGGGGGCCGGGATCTGGGGGTCCTCTTTGTTAAAGGGGTCTTCCAGATTCCGATAAGCCCCCCGCCCGCAGACCCCCACAACCACCGGGCAAGGGTTGTGGGGATGAGGCCCTTGTCCCCATCAACATGGGGACATCCTCCCCATGTTGAGGGCATGTGGCTTGGTACGGTTCAGGAGGGAGGGGGGGCCGCTCTCTCGTCCCCCCCTTTTCCCCTGCGGCCGGCCAGGTTGCGTGCTCGGATAAGGGGTCTGGTATGGATTTTTAGGGGGACTCCACGCCATTTTTTTTTAAATTTGGGGTGGAGTTCCCCTTAAAATCCATGCCAGATCTGAAGGGCCTGGAATGGATATTTGGGGGAACCCCACGTCAATTTTTTTTTAAATTTGCGGCGGGGTTCCCCTTAATATCCATTCCAGACCTGAAGGGCCTGGTAATTGAATTCTGGGGAACCCCCACGCTTTTTTTTTTTTTTTTTTATCAATGACTTTTGTATGTATTGCCGGGAGCCGACAATTCATTAATAGCCGCGAGTCAGTTTTAAATGCATTTTTTTCTTTCAAAAATGACATTTTTTACAGGGACAGTTCTAAGCACGGGAAACATGCGCCACTTCACATACATATCATACACACCCCCCAGGTACGAAATTTAAAGGAATATTTCACTTTTATTTTTTCATTTTAAGCATTATTAAAATCACTGCTCCCGAAAAAACGGCCGTTTTTAAAACTTCTTTTTGCATTGATACATGTCCCCTGGGGCAGGACCCGGGTCCCCAAACACTTTTTAGGACAATAACTTGCATATTAGCCTTTATAATTAACACTTTAGATTTCGAACGTTCGAGTTCATTGTATTTAATAGGGTTCTAAAGTTTACACGAACATTTTGTCTGTTCGCAGGTTCTGGTGCGAACCGAACAGGGGGGTGTTCGGCTCATCCCTGGTGTCAGGCTGCCTCAGTCTCCTAGGAACACTCTCCTCAACAATCCCAATGGTCAAGTGGGCACTTTGGAGGATGAGAGTATTTCAGAAAGGTTTCCTCGATCAGTGGCAAAGACAATCAATCAGACAGAAAATTTGTCTAACTCGGGAAATGAGGAGGTCCCTAGAATGGTGGAGAAACCCAACAAATATCCGCAGGTGTCATCAGTTAGTAACAGATCCCCCTCAGGTAATAACTTCAGATGCCTCAGCATTAGTGATGAGCCGAACACCCCCGGGTTCGGTTCGCACCAGAACCCGCGAACGGACCGAAAGTTCGAACGAACATTAGAACCCTATTAAATACAATGGATGCGAACGTTCGAATTCTAAAGTGCTAATTATAAAAACTATTATGCATGTTATTGTCCTAAAAAGGGTTTGGGAACCCGGGTTCTGCACCAGGGGACATGTATCAATGCAAAAATAAGTTTTAAAAACGGTCGTTTTCCGGGAGCAGTCATTTTAATGATGCATAAAGTGAAAAAAAAAAAGTCAAATATTCCTTTAAATATCGTACCTGGGGGGTGTCTAAAGTATGCCTGTGAAGTGCCACGTGTTTCCCGTGTTTAGAACTGTCCCTGCACAAAATGACACTTCTAAAGGAAAAAAAAGCCATTTAAAACTGCTTGCGGCTTTAATGTAATGTCTGGTCCCGGTAATATGGATGAAAATCTTTAAGAAAAATGGCATAGCTACCCCATGACCCCCCCCCTACCCCAGCCCATTACCAGCCCCTTTGGGTCTTGTATGGATATTAAGGGGAACCCCGCACATAAAATAAAAAAGGCCCTATATACTCTGAACAGCCGTATACAGGCGGTGCATACAAGACAGGGACTGTAGGTTTGTTCTTATGTAGAATCTGTTTGTAATTTTGAACAGGTACATTGTTGAAGTGTAGCTCCAGACCAAAAATCTATTTTTAAACTTTTTGGAAAACATAGGTAAGGGTTATCACCCCTGTAACATTTGTTTTGCTGTCTGTGCCCCTGTTCAGAACATTTCACCTCACTTTCCGTCCTAATGACAACTGTTTTTGAAATGTGGTGTTTTTCTTGAAACAAGGATTGCTGATAAAGCATCAGTACAGAGGAGACACCTTTCTCCCATATTTATTCTTACAGGAGAGAATTTTCCTTCCTAGTGGTAGATTTCCTCTCACTTCCTGTTGTCTTCTTGCGTTTGCAAGTAGGAGTCGTTTGTAAGTTGGATGTTTGAAAGTAGGGACCTGCCGTATATACTCTGCAGAAATAGGCCCCTTAGTTGTTGGTGTTGGCACAACACTGTAAGCACTCACAGTTACTCTTGGTTGGTGCTGGAACGCCCTGCTGTCAACTATTATATCAGGAATTTTAATTACATATAATTGTTGAACAGTGGTAGTAAAAATTGGGCCTTTGATGGTGGTGCTGGTGCCACAACACTGTAAGCCCTGACAGTTACTCTTGGTGGGTGCAGCAATGGGCCCTGCTGTGAATTATTAGATCAAGAATTGTAATTACATGCCCCTGTTGAACAGGGGCTGAAAAATTGGGCCTTAGGCACTGGTGGCACAACACTGCAACCCTTCACAGATACTGTACTTGGAGCACAGCAATGAGCCCTGTTGCAAAGTATTGCTTCAAAAATTGTAATGACACGCCCCTGTTAAACAGGGGCTGAAAAATTGGGCCTTAGGCACTGGTGGCACAACACTGCAACTCCTCACAGATACTGTACTTGGAGCACAGCAATGAGCCCTGTTGCAAAGTATTGCTTCAAAAATTGTAATTACACGCCCCTGTTAAACAGGGGCTGAAAAATTGGGCGTTAGGCACTGGTGGCGGCACCCATAAACAAAAATGATCTTCCAAGCTATCATCATCAATCGTATCATTGAGGACTCGGAGGAGGAGGATAGCCAGTCAACATAACAGCACAGGCACTCAGCATCAGCATCAGTCTTGAAGGGATGTGACATTTTAAAATCAATTAGTCTGTTATATCAGCATCAGGTGTGTGGTAGCTGGTGGTGATCCAAGACTGGTTCATCTTGATGAAAGTCAGTCGATCAACCGAGTCGGTGGACAGGCGCACCCTGTGATCCGTGACAAATCCTCCAGCAGCACTGAATGTGCGTTCCGAAAGAACGCTGGATGCAGGACAGGCCAGTAGCTCAATTGCATACTGTGCAAGCTCTGGCCAGTGATCCATCCTCAAGACCCAGTAAGCCAGAGGATTTTCGGTGGGGAAGGTGTCCAAGTCTGACCTTGCCCCTAGATATTCCTGCACCATGTTTATCAGACGCTGGCGATGGTTGCTGGAACCGATCATACTTTGGGGCTGCGGACTAAAGAATTGTCTGAACGCATCGGTCAGACGGCCACCTTCCCCACCGCTCCTTCTTTGACTGGCCGAAGCCTCAGCAACTCGTTGTCCAGGACCAGGAGTTTGCAACCTCCCAGTCTCTGGGAACGCGTTGCACAGACCTTTCTGCAAGGCCTCCCGGAGTTGTCTCATCCTCTGCTCCCTCTGCGACGGTAACATAAGGTCCGCAACCTTACCCTTGTACCGTGGATCAAGGAGAGTGGCCAGCCAGTAATGGTCCCTCTCCTTGATCCGAAGAATACGAGGATCCTTCCGCAGACTTTGCAGGATCAGGGAGGCCATGCAGCGTAGGTTTGCTGAGGCATTCGCTCCGGAGTCCTCTGGGTCACTAAGGACGACATGATCCGCAGCCACCTCCTCCCAGCCACGTACAAGTCCACTGGTTTCTTGGGACTGTAAATCATCCCTAAAAGACTGCTGCTGATGATGCTGAGTGCCAGCCTCCACCTCCATGCTGACACAATCCTCCTCCTCCTCCTCCTCCTCCTCCTCCTCCTCCTCTTCCTGTGCGATGGGTGGGACAGAAGGAACACTGTCTGGGTAAAGGGGGCCTTGAGAGGCAAGGAAGTCCTCCTCTTCCTGCCTCTGTTCTGCCTCAAGTGCCCTGTCCATTATTCCACGCAGCGTGTGCTCCAACAGGTGGACAAGAGGTACAGTGTCACTGATGCATGCACTGTCACTGCTCACCATCCTCGTGGCCTCCTCAAATGGTGCCAGGACAGTGCATGCATCCCTGATCATGCCCCACTGGCGTGGAGAAAAAAAACCAAGCTCCCCTGACCCTGTCCTGGTGCCGTAGTCGCACAGGTACTCATTGATGGCCCTCTGCTGCGTGTGCAGCCGCTGCAGCATGGCCAACGTTGAGTTCCACCTGGTGGGCATGTCACATATAAGGCGGTTCTTGGGCAGGTTCAACTCCTTTTGCAGCTCAGCCAGGCGAGCACTGGCATTATAAGATCTGCGGAAATGCACACAGACTTTCCTGGCCTGCCTCAGGACATCCTGTAAGCCCGGGTACCTGCCCAAGAAGCGCTGCACCACCAGGTTAAGGACGTGAGCCACACAGGGCACATGGGTCAGTTGTCCCTGTCGGAGGGCGGAGAGGAGGTTGGTGCCATTGTCGCAAACCACCATTCCTGGCTTAAGCTGGCGTGGCGTCAACCACCTCTCGGCCTGGCCCTGCAGAGCAGACAGGACCTCTGCCCCAGTGTGGCTTCTGTCCCCCAAACACACCAGCGCAAGCACGGCATGGCATCTTTTTGCCTGCGTACTTGCGTAGCCCCGTGAACGGCTACGGAGCACCGCTGGTTCATAGGACAAACCACAGGAAGAGGCCATGGAGGAAGAAGAAGAGGAGGGGGTGGAGGAGAGAGGTGTGTCACAACCAGTATTAGCATTTTGGAGGCGTGGCGGTGGGACAACCTCCAACACTACTGCACCTTGTCCTGAATCCTTCCCAGCTGCCAAAAGAGTGACCCAATGGGCCGTGAAAGAAAGGTAACGTCCCTGTCCATGCCTGCTGGACCATGAGTCAGCGGTAATATGCACCTTACCGCTGACCGCCCTGTCCAGCGAGGCCAAGACATTGCCTTCCACATGCCGGTAGAGAGCCGGAATAGCCTTCCGTGAGAAAAAGTGGCGTTTGGGAACCTGCCACTGAGGAACCGCACATTGCACAAACTCACGGAAGGGGGCCGAGTCTACCAACTGAAAAGGCAGCAGTTGAAGCGCTAGCAATTTAGCCAAGCTAGCATTCAACCGCTGGGCATGTGGATGGCTGGGAGTGAACTTCTTTCGACGGTCCAGCAGCTGGGGCAGGGAAATTTGCCTGCTAGAATCGGACGTCGGTGTACTGCTAGCAGAGTGGGCGCAAGTACTTGGCTGTGACACACCTAATTCTACACCTTCATTCCTCTCAGTGCATGTTTCAGAGAGGACTGAAGTTATAGTGGGGTTGGAGATCCCAGCTGATGCGGTGCAAGGAGAGGTCCGCTTGGTTCTTTGGTGTGGGTCTTTGAGGTAGGCTTGCCAACGAGCTGCATGGCAGGTCAACATATGTCTGGTCAGGCATGTGGTACCCAAGCGGCTGATGTTTTGGCCACGCGATATACGCTTGAGACATATGTTGCAAACAGCAGCTGTGCGATCTGATGCACTAGCCTCAAAAAAGGCCCACACCAAAGAACTTTTTGAATGACGGGCAGAGGCAGCGCCCTGCATAGGCGGAGCTCTGCGGTGTGATTCCGTCGGTGTACTGCCCTTACGCTGGCCACCAAAGGGCATCCTGCCTCGTTGGAGATGTGCCTCCTCCTCATCCTCCTCCTCCTCCTCTCTCCTATTAGGCACCCACGTGGAGTCATTGACCTCATCATCCCCTCCCTCCTCATCACTGGAGCCAATCTGGCAGTATGCTGCAGCTGCTGGAACATGACTGCCAGATTGGTGTCCTTCTTGAGCATCCCCTCTGTCTGCTCTCACGCTACTGCCTTCCTCTAGCTGGGTTTCATCATCAGACCCTTCGAAACGCTGGGCATCCTCCTGGAGCATGTACCCAACACTGTGCTGAAACAGTTCGGGGGACTCCTCAGGAGGAGGACATGGTGGGTCTAGGGAAGGAGTGACTGATGATTTGTCTGACATTGATACCAGGGAAGACGACGCTTTGGCAGCTGCTTTTCCAGTACCCTGAGCCTGGGTGAGAGAGGATGAGGAGGAGGAGGAGGGCTTGGTCATCCACTCTACCAAGTCTTCGGCATGATGTGGCTCAACATGTCCAGCTGCCGAAAAGAAGGACAAGCGTGTCCCATGGCCATGTGCTGATGACAATGCACCGCGTCCACGACCAGCACTGTTGCCCCCAGACACAGAGCCTGCTTGCCCTCTTTTATTGCCTCCTGACTGTCTGCCTCTCCTTGTTTGCCTTCCAGACATTCTAATAGATGGCCTGCAGGGAGATGGGAAAAAAGCAATAAGGGCTACCTTCAGGTGTCCTTCTCTGTCCCTTGAAACAAGGACTTTCACAGTGAAAGAAACTGACACTGTCCCTACCTAGAGTTTTCTGTCCCTAGAATAAATGTTTTTTTTAATCACAATATAGCACAAGGACAATTCACTCAATGTCTCTCCAGGTCCCTGGAAACAAGGACTTGCAGAGTGAAAGAAACTGACACTGTCCCTACCTAGAGTTTTCTGTCCCTAGAATAAATGTTTTTTTTAAGCACAATATAGCACAAGGACAATTAACTCACTGTCCTTACAGGTCCCTGGAAACAAGGACTTGCAGAGTGAAAGAAAAAAAACACTCTCCCTACCTACAGTTTTCTGTCCCTAGAAAAAATGTTTTTTTTAATCACAATATAGCACAAGGAAAATTAACTCACTGTCCTTACAGGTCCCTGGAAACAAGGACTTGCAGAGTGAAAGAAACTGACACTGTCCCTACCTAGAGTTTTCTGTCCCTAGAATAAATGTTTTTTTTAATCACAATATAGCACAAGGACAATTAACTCACTGTCCTTACAGGTCCCTGGAAACAAGGACTTGCAGAGTGAAAGAAACTGACACTGTCCCTACCTAGAGTTTTCTGTCCCTAGAATAAATGTTTTTTTTAAGCACAATATAGCACAAGGACAATTAACTCACTGTCCTTACAGGTTCCTGGAAACAAGGACTTGCAGAGTGAAAGAAAAAAAACACTCTCCCTACCTAGAGTTTTCTGTCCCTAGAAAAAATGTTTTTTTTAATCACAATATAGCACAAGGAAAATTAACTCACTGTCCTTACAGGTCCCTGGAAACAAGGACTTGCAGAGTGAAAGAAAAAAAACACTCTCCCTACCTAGAGTTTTCTGTCCCTAGAAAAAATGTTTTTTTTAATCACAATATAGCACAAGGAAAATTAACTCACTGTCCTTACAGGTCCCTGGAAACAAGGACTTGCAGAGTGAAAGAAAAAAAACACTCTCCCTACCTACAGTTTTCTGTCCCTAGAAAAAATGTTTTTTTTAATCACAATATAGCACAAGGAAAATTAACTCACTGTCCTTACAGGTCCCTGGAAACAAGGACTTGCAGAGTGAAAGAAACTGACACTGTCCCTACCTAGAGTTTTCTGTCCCTAGAATAAATGTTTTTTTTAAGCACAATATAGCACAAGGACAATTAACTCACTGTCCTTACAGGTCCCTGGAAACAAGGACTCGCAGAGTGAAAAAAAAAAACACTCTCCCTACCTAGAGTTTTCTGTCCCTAGAAAAAATGTTTTTTTTAAGCACAATATAGCACAAGGACAATTAACTCACTGTCCTTACAGGTCCCTGGAAACAAGGACTTGCAGAGTGAAAGAAAAAAAACACTCTCCCTACCTAGAGTTTTCTGTCCCTAGAAAAAATGTTTTTTTTAATCACAATATAGCACAAGGAAAATTAACTCACTGTCCTTACAGGTCCCTGGAAACAAGGACTTGCAGAGTGAAAGAAAAAAAACACTCTCCCTACCTAGAGTTTTCTGTCCCTAGAAAAAATGTTTTTTTTAATCACAATATAGCACAAGGAAAATTAACTCACTGTCCTTACAGGTCCCTGGAAACAAGGACTTGCAGAGTGAAAGAAAAAAAACACTCTCCCTACCTAGAGTTTTCTGTCCCTAGAAAAAATGTTTTTTTTAATCACAATATAGCACAAGGAAAATTAACTCACTGTCCTTACAGGTCCCTGGAAACAAGGACTTGCAGAGTGAAAGAAACTGACACTGTCCCTACCTAGAGTTTTCTGTCCCTAGAATAAATGTTTTTTTTAATCACAATATAGCACAAGGACAATTAACTCACTGTCCTTACAGGTCCCTGGAAACAAGGACTTGCAGAGTGAAAGAAAAAAAACACTCTCCCTACCTAGAGTTTTCTGTCCCTAGAAAAAATGTTTTTTTTAATCACAATATAGCACAAGGAAAATTAACTCACTGTCCTTACAGGTCCCTGGAAACAAGGACTTGCAGAGTGAAAGAAAAAAAACACTCTCCCTACCTAGAGTTTTCTGTCCCTAGAAAAAATGTTTTTTTTAATCACAATATAGCACAAGGAAAATTAACTCACTGTCCTTACAGGTCCCTGGAAACAAGGACTTGCAGAGTGAAAGAAAAAAAACACTCTCCCTACCTACAGTTTTCTGTCCCTAGAAAAAATGTTTTTTTTAATCACAATATACCACAAGGAAAATTAACTCACTGTCCTTACAGGTCCCTGGAAACAAGGACTTGCAGAGTGAAAGAAACTGACACTGTCCCTACCTAGAGTTTTCTGTCCCTAGAATAAATGTTTTTTTTAATCACAATATAGCACAAGGACAATTAACTCACTGTCCTTACAGGTCCCTGGAAACAAGGACTTGCAGAGTGAAAGAAACTGACACTGTCCCTACCTAGAGTTTTCTGTCCCTAGAATAAATGTTTTTTTTAAGCACAATATAGCACAAGGACAATTAACTCACTGTCCTTACAGGTCCCTGGAAACAAGGACTTGCAGAGTGAAAGAAAAAAAACACTCTCCCTACCTACAGTTTTCTGTCCCTAGAAAAAATGTTTTTTTTAATCACAATATAGCACAAGGAAAATTAACTCACTGTCCTTACAGGTCCCTGGAAACAAGGACTTGCAGAGTGAAAGAAACTGACACTGTCCCTACCTAGAGTTTTCTGTCCCTAGAATAAATGTTTTTTTTAATCACAATATAGCACAAGGACAATTAACTCACTGTCCTTACAGGTCCCTGGAAACAAGGACTTGCAGAGTGAAAGAAACTGACACTGTCCCTACCTAGAGTTTTCTGTCCCTAGAATAAATGTTTTTTTTAAGCACAATATAGCACAAGGACAATTAACTCACTGTCCTTACAGGTCCCTGGAAACAAGGACTTGCAGAGTGAAAGAAAAAAAACACTCTCCCTACCTACAGTTTTCTGTCCCTAGAAAAAATGTTTTTTTTAATCACAATATAGCACAAGGAAAATTAACTCACTGTCCTTACAGGTCCCTGGAAACAAGGACTTGCAGAGTGAAAGAAACTGACACTGTCCCTACCTAGAGTTTTCTGTCCCTAGAATAAATGTTTTTTTTAATCACAATATAGCACAAGGACAATTAACTCACTGTCCTTACAGGTCCCTGGAAACAAGGACTTGCAGAGTGAAAGAAACTGACACTGTCCCTACCTAGAGTTTTCTGTCCCTAGAATAAATGTTTTTTTTAAGCACAATATAGCACAAGGACAATTAACTCACTGTCCTTACAGGTCCCTGGAAACAAGGACTTGCAGAGTGAAAGAAACTGACACTGTCCCTACCTAGAGTTTTCTGTCCCTAGAATAAATGTTTTTTTTAAGCACACTATAGCAGAAGCACAAAACACACTGACACTCTCCCTACCTATCCTTCTCTTTCCCTAAACTAAAGGAATCCAGGTTAAGCAAGAAAGAAATAACAGTCACTGTCCCTGCCTATGCTACTCTATCCCTGCTCCGGAACACACTACACTAGGCCGCCGTGCTGGCGGCCTTTTATAGTGTGGGGCGTGTACTAAACACCCTCAGCAATAATTGGCCACAGGCATCCTGCCTGTGGCCAATCATTGCTCTCCTCGCTGCCGGCGCTGTGATTGGCCAAGCATGCGGGGTCACAGTGCATGCTTGGCCAATCACAGCGCCTGGATGACACTGCGATGGCGTAGTGCATTGTGGGCCGTTCGCGTCACTCGAATTTGGCGCGAACGGCCCAAATCGTTCGATCTTCGTCGAACGATCGAACAGCCAATGTTCGAGTCGAACGTATGTTCGACTCGAACACGAAGCTCATCCCTACTCAGCATCAGGATGGGGAGCACACCACAAAGGGCTGCTAGCCCAAGGCAGGTGGAAATGCATGTACTAGAATCCGTCCTGCAGAAAGATTGTATGTCCCACCATGGGATCTCCAAGTAGTATTGGATCTTCTATCACAAAACCCCTTTAACATAGGGCAGTCTACATCATTATGGAACATCTCATCAAAGGCGGTGTTTCTTATGGCAATCACCTCAGGCAGAAGGGTGTCAGACATACAGGCTCTAGGCTCCAAACCACCGTATTTGTGCCATTTGGCAGACAGAGTAGTGTTACGAACTGTACCACACTACAAACCTAAAGTCAACACACCATTTCATATGAATCAGGAAATAGTACTTCCAACATTCCAGACGGATACAGCAGAGACACCCCACAGTTTAGATGATGGGTCCGTCTTGAAAACCTACATAGAACAGATGGCGGCATTGTTTAGAAAGACAGAAAATCTATTTGTCATACCTGAAGGTTACAGAAAAGGGCTAGCTGCGTCCAAGAGGACACTGGCATCGTGGCTAGTTAAGGTCATAAGGAGAGCTTATACGGCAAAAGATCTAGAACCTCCAGCAGGGCTTAAAGTGGTTGTAAACCCTCCATTACAACTTGCACCTACAGGTAAGCCTAGATTAAGGCTTACCTGTAGGTACAAGAAATATCTCCTAAACCTACACGGTTTAGGAGATATTTGCCAAAAAGTTTTACAACGTTGTCTACGACGCATGCACGCAGTAGACAACGGTGCATTCACAGGGTTAATCCCCATTCACAAATCCGGCGTCGCCGGATTTTACGTCTCCCGCGCGCTTGCGCGGAGTGACGTCTTCGCCGCTCCGGCCAATCACAGCGTTGCAGCGGCGCTGTGATTTGCCAGAGTGGCGATACCCGGAAGTAGTATCTGTGGAGAGATGGCTGCAGCTGGCTGCAGCTGGGGGGGAGACGAGGACGGCTTCGGGGGCTTCGATCTAAGGTAAGCAATGCATAATGAGCTAGTATGCTAGTCATACTAGCTCATTATGGCTTTGTCTTGCAGGTGTTATTTTTTATTTATTTTTTAAAATAGGGTTTACAACCACTTTAAGGCTCACTCCACACGTGCAATGGCGGTATAGTGGGCGAACTTCCGGGGAGTCACCCCCGAACTCATCTGTAGGGCCGCAACATGGGCGACCTTCAATACGTTCTTGAACCACTATAAAGTGGATCCTGCGGCTTTAACGACAGTACAGTTTGACTGCGCGATATTACAGGGAATGACATGAAGCAATGTCAGATATAAATAAAGATACATAGAAGTATATATATATATACAATAAATAGTACAGCATTACCCACCCATCTTGTCTGGTGATTTGGTACATCCCATACGTATATGCTGTCATGCTGTGTCAGGATAAGGGAAAATGTTATACTTACCTAACGGTAATTTTCCTTTCCTGATGCAAGCATGACAGCATATAGGTCCCCTCCCAAAAAAAAAAATCACGAAAATATAATAAAGGCCTTCGCAGTGATACTAAGTTACGAGAATACTGCAGGAAAGGAGGAGACCTACTTTTATAGTATAAACGGTCCTGAATTAGGCAGGGAGGCGGAGCCTTCCCATACGTCATGCTTGCATCAGGAAAGGAAAATTACTGTTAGGTAAGTATAAAATTTTCCCTTTTTTGTCTGGAGCTACACTTTAAAAATGTACCTGTTCCAACTTACAAACAGATTCAACTTAAGAACAAGCCTACAGCCTCTATCTTGTTTGTAACCCGGGGACCGCCTGTACATCGCCAACCTCATCTCAAAATATCATTCAAACCGTCCACTCCACTCCTCCCAAGACCTGCTCTCTAGCTCCCTCATTACCTCCTCCCATGCATTTCTTCAGGACTTCTCCAGAGCCCCTCCTATTCCCTAGAACACTTTAACCCATTGTGTCCAGCTGTATCCTACTTTGTCTGCTTTTAGGCAATGTTTAAAAATGTATTTCCTCCGGGATGCTTATCACACCTCCTTTTGTTCTGTAAACTGCTGCACAAGCTTTTGCATCTCCACAAAATTTGAATATTATCAAAAAATTTATTTATTTCAGCAATTCAATTCAAAAAGTGAAACTCATACATTTTATAGATTCATTACACACAGAGTCATATATTTCAAGCAGTTTTTTCTTTTAATTTTGATGATTATGGCTTAAATCTAGTTAAAACCCAAAATTCAGTATCTCAGAAAATTAGAATATTGTGAAAAAGTTTAAATTGTAGACCCATGGTGTTACACGCTAATCAGCTAATTAACTCAAAAACCTGTAAAGATTTCCTGAGCCTTTATATTGTCTCTCAGTCTGGTTCAGTTGATTACACAATTATGGGAAAGACTGCTGACTTGACAATTTCCAGAAGACAGGGAGGGTAAGTCACAAAAGGTCATTGCTAAAGAAACTGGCTGTTCACAGAGTGCTGTATCCAAGCATTTTACCGTATATACTTGAGTATAAGCCGACCCGAATATAAGCCGAAGCAGCTACTTTTACCACAAAAAACTGAGAAAATGTATTGACTCGAGTATAAGCCTATGGTGAGAATCAGGGTTGAGCCGAACACCCCCCTGTTCGGTTCGCACCAGAACCTGCGAACAGACAGAATGTTTGCGTGAACTTTAGAACCCTATTAAATACAATGGACTCGAACGTTCGAAAAGTCTATGGGAGAAATCCAAAGTGCTAATTGTAAAGGCTTATATGCAAGTTATTGTCATAAAAAGTGTTTGGGGACCCGGGTCCTGCCCCAGGGGACATGTATCAATGCAAAAAAAAGTTTTAAAAACTGCATTTTTTTTGGGAGCAGTGATTTTAATAATGCTTAAAGTGAAACAATAAAAGTGAAATATTCCTTTAAATTTCGTACATGGGGGGTGTGTATAGTATGCATGTAAAGTGGCGCTTGTTTCCTGTGCTTAGAACTGTCCCTGCACAAAATGTCATTTTTGAAGGAAAAAAAGTAATTTAAAACTCACTCACGGCTATTAATGAATTGTCGGCTCCCGGCAATATATAGAAAAGTCATTGAGAAAAAAAAAAAACGTGGGGGTCCCCCCAAATTCAATTACCTTTAGGTCTGGTATAGATATTAAGGGGAACCCCGCCGCAAATTTAAAAAAAAAATGCGTGCGGTCATGAATAGACCCGCCCCTTCTCATGTTCTGCATCTGGTGCGCTTAGCCTTACACCTATTCATTGGCTGAGCGGACCTGATGGGGAACTTTAGAAGGGGCGGGTCTGTTCATGTATTACACAGTAAAGGAAGTTCCCCATCAGGTCCGCCCCCTCGTATGTCAGACCCCGCCTACGTCATTGGCCTGAGCGGACCTGATGGGGAACTTCCTTCACTGTGTAATACATGAATAGACCCGCACTTTCTCACGTTCCGCATCTGGTCCGCTTAGCCTTACACCTATTCATTGGCTGAGCGGACCTGATGGGGAACTTTAGAAGGGGCGCGTCTATACATTTAATAGACTGCGGAGGAAGTTCCCCATCAGGTCCGCTCAGGCTCAGCCAATGACGGACAGCGCTGGACATCGGATCGCCGCGGGACACTGGATTTCATCGCTGGAGTGTTTTTTTTTGTTTTGTTTTTAATAAAGGACTTTTCCAAGGTGTTTGTGTGGTTTTTTTTTTTACATTTTTTTTACGCTTTCTTCGTGAAATGGTACCGGTACAATGTACCCCTTACCAATTCACATAGGGGGGGGCCGGGATCTGGGGGTCCCCTTTGTTAAAGGGGTCTTCCAGATTCCGATAAGCCCCCTGCCCGCAGACCCCCACAACCACCGGGCAAGGGTTGTGGGGATGAGGCCCTTGTCCCCATCAACATGGGGACATCCTCCCCATGTTGAGGGCATGTGGCCTGGTACGGTTCAGGAGGGGGGGGGCGCTCTCTCGTCCCCCCCTCTTTTCCTGCGGCCTGCCAGGTTGCGTGCTCGGATAAGGGGTCTGGTATGGATTTTTGTGGGGACTCCACGCCATTTTTTTTTCATTTGGGGTGGAGTTCCCCTTAAAATCCATGCCAGATCTGAAGGGCCTGGTATGGATATTTGGGGGAACCGCATGCATTTTTTTTTAAATTTGTGGCGGGGTTCCCCTTAATATCTATACCAGACCTGAAGGGCCTGGTAATTGAATTTGGGGGGACCCCCACGCTTTTTTTTTTTTTTCTCAATTACTTTTCTATGTATTGCCGGGAGCCGACAATTCATTAATAGCCGCGAGTGAGTTTTAAATTACTTTTTTTCCTTCAAAAATGACATTTTGTGCAGGGACAGTTCTAAGCACGGGAAACAAGCACCACTTCACATGCATATTATACACACCCCCCCATGTATGAAATTTAAAGGAAAATTTCACTTTTATTTTTTCATTTTAAGCATTATTAAAATCACTGCTCCCGTAAAAACGTCAATTTTTAAAACTTTTTTTTGCATTGATACATGTCCCCTGGGGCAGAACCCGGGTCCCCAAACACTTTTTAGGACAATAACTTGCATATAAGCCTTTATAATTAGCACTTTAGATTTCTCCCATAGACTTTTCGAATTTGCCGCGAACACCCCAATTTGTTCGCTGTTCGGCGAACGGGCGAACAGGCAATGTTCGAGTCGAACATGAGTTCGACTCGAACTCGAAGCTCATCCCTAGTGAGAATGCAGCAGCTAGTGTAAGTGGAAAAGAGGGTCAACAGTGCCCATCTGCAGCCTCACTGTGCCCATTTGCATGCCTTAGCCTCGCTGTGTCCTCACTGTGTCCATCTCACTTTGTCTATCTGCATGCCTTAGCCTCACTGTGCCCATCTGCATGCCTCAGCCTCATGCCTTAGCCTCACTGTGCCCATCTGCAGGCCTCAGCCTCATGCCTCAGCCTCACTGTGCCCATCTGCATGCCTCAGCCTCACTGTGCCTCAAGTACCTTGATCGGCGTTGTGCCCATCTGCCGTTGTGCCGGCGTTATCATCTCCTGGCGCTGTGCCCATCTGCAGCCTTATTACGGTATCTCCCGGCGCTGTGATACATTCAGTCTAGTCGGCGACCATGCAGTGTAACAAAGCGCCCCCTCCTCCTCGTCCTTGTCCGTGACAGAACACTGACTCGGTTTCCCAGCAGTGAGTCAGTGTTCAGCCTATCACGGACGAGGAGGAGGCGGCACTTTGTTACACTGCATGGCCGCCGACTAGACTGAATGTATCACAGTGCCAGGAGATAAGGCTTCAGATGGGAACAGCGCCGGAAGGACCCGAGTATATGCCGAGGGAGGCATTTTCAGCACAAAAAAATGTGCTGAAAAACTCGGCTTATACTCAAGTATATACGGTATTTGAAAGTTGAGTGGAAGGAAAAAGAGTGGTAAAAAAACAGGGATAACCACAGCCTTGAGAGGATTGTGAAGCAAAGGTCATTCAAGAATTTGGGGGAGATTCACAAGGAGTGGACTATGGCTGGTGTCAGTGATTCAAGAGCCACTACACACACATACAGAGGTATCCAGGACATGGGCTACAACTGTTGCATTCCTTGTGTCAAGCCACTCCTGAACCAGAGACAACGTCAAAAGCGTCTTACCTGGGTATAGGAGAAAAAGGACTGGACTGGTGCTCTTTTCAGATGAAAGCAAATTTTGCATTTCATTTGGAAATCAGGGTCCCAGAGTCTGGAGGAAGAGTGGAGAGGCACAGAATCCAAGTTACATGAGGTCTAGTGTGAAGTTTCCACAGTCACTGATGATTTGGAGAGTCATGTCATCTGCTGGTGTTGGCCCAATGTGTTTCATCAAGTCTAAAGTCAGAGCAGTCCTCTACCAGGAAATTCTAGAGCACTTCATGCTTACCTCTGCTGACCAGCTTTATTGAGATGCTGATTTCATTTTCCAGCAGGACTTGGCACCTGCCCACACTGCCAAAAGTACCAGTTCCTGGTTTAATGATCATGGTATCACTGTGCTTGATTGGCCAGCAAACTCACCTGACCTAAACCCCATAGAGAATCTGTGGGGTATTGTCAAGAGGAAGATGAGAGACACCAAACCCAACAATGCAGATGAGCTGAAGGTCGCTGTAACGAAACGTTCCACACTCCGCTTGAGTGCTTCCATCATATACCGCTTCCTATCAGTCTGTTTATAGATATCAGATATTCCAGCTGCTCGCAAGCACACAACGAGACGAGACTTGTTTGTCTGCTGAACAAGAACTGGTTTATTAGAAAAAGAATACAGTCTTATATACAGTAAAAGAGGTGGTGCATACTATATTACTCTACAATACATTTGTAAGCAGAAACCTAATTAACATGAGCTAATTAACTAATCCCATAAAGCAGCCATTGTGTCTATAGCTGCGGGGGCAGGTTGGCAAAGCACACTGTTACTCTGCCACATTGCCGACTCTTCAGCCAGGATTTCAGAGTTGTCAACTGGTATTTCCTGATAGTCCCAGGCAAAGGGAGCCCAGCCCTGGTGCTGAGCAGAGTCTAGAAGCTGTCTGTAGGCGATCTCCAGCTTCCATTCCTGAACGGCCAGAAACTCTATATCTTTCAGTGCCCAGTGCACTTCCGAGATGTTCAGTAGCCCTGAAATCCATGATTTTGTCCAACCGCCACTCCAAATCACTCCCAAAGTTAGAGTCCCCTGTCAGCTTCACATACAACAGTCCCAGGCCGCCGTAGCTTAAGCCTTCCGTTGGGCTGTCATCCGCTATCCAGGGACATGCTTGGGATACATGCCACCGGAGGGCTCTGTAGCTCTCATCCAGCCGTATCTCTGCCCAGACCAGCCTGCTTAATTCAGCTGTCTGTTCCTTGTGTGGTTTTTCTCCCAACAACAGCACCCGCAATCCATACTGCGACCAGTACCTTTCCTGGATGGAGGGGAGAACTTTTCCCTGGTGTCGCTGCTCACGGGCTAGCGCTTCCTTCCAGAGTTCGCAGCGGATAGAATCAAACCATCCCAGCAGGACTTGCTCTGACACTGGTCCTCTGTGCTGTATCTGTATCTCTCGCAACCTCCTCTCCTCCCCTGCTATCTGGACCTTGGATCCAGGTGGAGGTTTGATGTCCCAGACTGCATGAAGCGTCCGGCTGCTTGCCACCAATGTAACAAAAAGTCCCACACTCCGCTTGAATGCTTCCGTCACATACCGCTTCCTATCAGTCTGGATATAGATATCAGATATTCCAGCTGCTCACAAGCACACAACGAGACAAGACTTGTTTGTCTGCTGAACAAGAACTGGTTTATTAGAAAAAGAATACAGTCTTATTTACAGTAAAAGAGGAGGTGCATACTATATTACTCTACAAAACATTTGTAAGCAGAAACCTAATTAACATGAGCTAATTAACTAATCCCATAAAGCAGCCATTGTGACTCCCTAATTAGAATACACATTATCATACATATCAACACAGAACTCCTTCATACAATTGCAGAGTCAATTAGCACAGACAACAGAGGAACCACACTGGACTCATTTACATTATAGAAGACAACAGACAGACAGGTGGCTAGAGGTGATGACATTAGAATCTCCTTACAGTGCATGTCCCAACAGTATGAATCAGTCACTCTAATATGGCATATATAGGGTCCCCAGGCATACAGCTCACAAAGAGCACCGTTCCCCCAAAATGCCAGGGCCCATGATCGCAAGGCAAGAGGCAAGCATTCAGTCCCCTCCAAAAGCCTCTGTCCCGGGTGAGTCTGTCACAGTTGCTATCAAAGCAACCTGGGCTTCCATATCACTTTAGCAGTGCCACAGGCTGATCCCCTCCATGCCAAGCCGCAGCGATGCAGTAATTCATGCAAAAGGAGCCCCGACCAAGTATTGAGTGCATACTATACTGTACATGGACATACTTTTCAGTAAGCCAACAGTTCTGTATTAAAAATCCTTTTTTTTTATTGGTTTTATGTAATATAAAAAAAAAAATGGGGCAGACTCATATGACCCGCATGATCTTTTTTCTGCTGTCACTCTTTTATGTCTCTATATATAACAATAATAATTGTCAGAAACCGTTTACTGCATATGTAATTTTATGTTCCTGTTTAGAGACTGAAATAACAAGGGTGGTTGCTTTTGCATCTTTATTCCCCCCCCGCCCCCCCCCTAGTGTAGGACACATATGAGTCAAATCACAAACGCTTATCCTATGAGATATTTGTGTTTTATACAAAATATCTCATGCGATATGTAAAATGTTAGTTCACTATTGGTAAATACCACAAATGTGGTAATTACCTGTAATAAATATTGCAAAAACAATAATACATTTACGTATATTCACAAAAAAAAAATGCATTAATTAATTATCTCATTGTGCAGTCCCTGACCAAATAAGCAGAAGGAGGAATATTTCTAATACTGAATTACAGCGGAGTACAGTGGGATAGTGGACAGTAACAGTAGGGCAGTGGATGTGTCAGCAGTTTTTTGTTTTTATTATTTTATTATCTATAATTTTTTACAATTTTGTTATGGGGCAGTAGATGGTGTCAGTAGGGCAGTGTATAGTGTCAGTAGAGCAGTGGACAGTGTCATTTTTATTTTTTATTTTTTTTACAATTTAATTTGTTTTTCATTTTTTATTTCACAATGCCTTTTGGGGGGAGGGGATTGAGACTGTGGATAGTGTCTGTAGGGTGGGGGGGGGGTGTCAGTAGTTTTTTATTTTATATACATTTTTTTACCCAATTACATTTTTTATCAGTTTTTTACAATTTCATCTGTTAATATAAATTTATTGCAATTTTTTTATCAGCCATGTTGGTGGGCTTTGTGAGATATCAGGGGTCTAAACAGACCTGTTGTGTTACACTATGTGATTATACTTGCTCTGTGTCTTTAAGATCTGTTCCCTTCTTTCTAGCTGAACTCTCTCTCTCACCGTAGTTCTTTATATATCTCCTCCACTTCCTGATTCTGGTCATTACTCCTGTATATCTTCCATGCTAAACATCTTACATGTGGCTTACAACTGCAATGTTTTTCTACCTATGAATATCCATCATTAAACGGAACATTCGAAAGGATTCATCGTCTGTCGTCCTAACTGTGAGTTTATTCATTGATTTAAACTGCCTGTATCGATGCAAGGGATGAATATCAAACCAGCTTGAGTAAGGCCTACTTAAACCTGGAGATGAACTTTATCGCTTTGTAGTTGAGACAGAACAGTAGAAAAACTGAGTTTCACAGCCTAATTACAATATTTCTGCATGTCAGTACTGAAACAGACAAGATTTACTGCCCTCATAGCAAGACAGAAGGGACAGAGCAGCACATGGCAGCCTTATAGCCTGAGACAATCTGCACAGTGTCATATTTCAGCACACAGATCCTGCCTGCTTTCACAGTCAGTCTGCTATCATGAGTGACCAAGCTTCTGCATGTGAACTCACATCTACCTCCCCACAAGTTCCTGAAGAAACTGAGTTACCCAAACGCTCAGTTAAACCCACTTGGAAAGTAATGGAGAATTATGAAGCTTCAAGGACTGAATTGTCAAATAGCTTGGAATTAGTCTGGGAGAAAATCCTTGCTGAAGCCAATACAGTGTCTGTTGAACGTGAACTACTGACACTAGACACCATTAAACAACTTTCTGCCTCATATGAGCTTTATCAGCTTACCAGCATCAAATTCACTAATGTCTTACAAAACATGAAGTCAGAAAATGCGATGATGCAATTAAAGCGCGTCAATGCTCTCAATATTGAAAGAGACAGTTTTATCCAGCAAACCACATTAAAGGCAGAAGCAAAAATAAAGCTGTTACAGGACACTGCATCTCACAGATCTGTTTCCACCAGACGTTCTAAAAACTCATCTGGATCCCATAGTTCAAGATACTCAACACTCAGTGAGCGACTTATTAATGCCCGCGCTGAAGTGGAAGCCAGCAAAGTGCAGGTGGCATATGCAGAAAAAAGAGCAGAGTTGGAAGCGCAGTCAGCACGTCAAAGGGCAGAGTTGGAAGCGCAGTCAGCACGACAAAGAGCAACAATGGAAACCTTAAATGAACAGTGTAAACATGACGCAGCTATGGCAAAGCTAAGGGTCCTACAGCAAGCTATCAGTGCAGACGAAGGTGCAAGTGAGAAAGACAGCATTAACCTAAACATAGCAGATATGGAAGACCCCCCCAAATGCACTAAAGACTATGTCCTAAGCCACTGCAGTGCACACTCCATTGTCTCCAATGCTCCCGACTACATAGAGACTCCTTCACAGCTTCAAGTTAAAGAGGTTCCAGCAACTTCCTGCACTCAAAATCACTCCACTGCATTTCCTACCTGCCTACCTTGCCTGCCTTCATACGTCACAGAGCATCAGCGCAAGCTTCAAGCAAGTCATCAATTTCCAGTCATCGGTACAGCCTTGAATCAACGTACCATTGGAACAACTGACTTCAAGCAAGCAACTCACCTGGATGCATCTGCTGCACCATATTTCCCTGTGTCCTTTAACAACAATGTCAAAGATAACGCAATCAGCACCATACAGCCAACAGCATCTCACATAAAGGCGGAGACAACTGAGACAGAAGAGTTTGTGAGGTACATGCTTCGCAGAGAGCTCACAAAGACTGGTCTTACAAGTTTTGATGACCAACCTGAGAACTACAGAAGTTGGAAATGTGCCTTCAGAACTACAATCAGCAATATTGGCATTACAGCTGATCAAGAATTGAATCTGCTGATCAAATGGCTTGGTCCTCTATCTGCTGCACGTGTTAAGCCATTAAGATCGGTTTTCATGGACAATCCTACTGCAGGCCTCACAGCTGCATGGGAGCGACTAGAGCAAAGTTATGGCAGTCCAGAAGCTATAGAAAATGCTTTGTTCATGCGTCTGGAAACTTTCCCAAAGATATCCGGTAAGGACAACAAGGAGTTCCAGAAACTGAGTGACCTTCTCCTTGAGCTTCAGCTAGCCAAGACAGACCCAAAACTACCTGGACTCAGTTACCTTGACACTCCAAGAGGGGTAAACCCAATTGTCTCCAAGCTCCCGTATGGTTTGCAAGAGAAATGGACTGCACTAGGGTCATCATACAAAAGAGAGAACAAGGTTTCCTTCCCTCCATTCTCTTTTTTTTGTGAATTCATCAGGAAAATTGCAGAGACCAAGAACGATCCAAGTTTTTCCTACGGTGAGTACAGCCTCTTCTCACCCTTTCCTAAGAGTACCAGTCTTCAGGGCAACTATAGAAACCATAGAGGCCCAGTGTCCGTGAAAAAGACTGACATCCTTCCCACTCCTACCACAGTTCTGGCCACGAACAAACAGAGTAGGAAGATTGAAAACCCTAACAGAGAGTGTCCCATACACAAGAAGCCACACCCCCTCAATAAATGTATCGGCTTTAGAAAAAAGCCTCTGGAAGAGCGCAAGGAGCTTTTAAAGACATTTAGGGTATGTTTCAGGTGCTGTGCTTCTACAGAACATTTTGCAAGGGACTGTAATGTGTCCATCAAGTGCATAGAGTGTGGCTCTGAAGAACATGTGCAAGCCCTCCATCCTCTTGAGCCCAGCTCTGCACAACCTGCCAACACTCCTCCCAGGTTAACGCATGGCGGGGAGAATACAGACCAAGTGCCTAATTCTACCATCATTTCTTCATCCTGCACTGAAGTTTGTGGAGAAGACCGCTGTGGTAAGTCCTGTGCTAAGATATGCTTGGTGAACATTAGTGATGAGCCGAACACCCCCGGGTTCGGTTCGCACCAGAACCCGCGAACGGACCGGAAGTTCGAACGAACATTAGAACCCTATTAAATACAATGGATGCGAACGTTCGAATTCTAAAGTGCTAATTATAACAACTATTATGCATGTTATTGTCCTAAAAAGGGTTTGGGAACCCGGGTTCTGCACCAGGGGACATGTATCAATGCAAAAAGAAGTTTTAAAAACGGTCGTTTTTCGGGAGCAGTCATTTTAATGATGCATAAAGTGAAAAAAAAAAAGTCAAATATTCCTTTAAATATCGTACCTGGGGGGTGTCTAAAGTATGCCTGTGAAGTGCCACGTGTTTCCCGTGTTTAGAACTGTCCCTGCACAAAATGACACTTCTAAAGGAAAAAAAAGCCATTTAAAACTGCTTGCGGCTTTAATGTAATGTCTGGTCCCGGTAATATGGATGAAATTCTTTAAGAAAAATGGCATAGCTACCCCATGACCCCCCCCCCTACCCCAGCCCATTACCAGCCCCTTTGGGTCTTGTATGGATATTAAGGGGAACCCCGCACATAAAATAAAAAAGGCCCTATATACTCTGAACAGCCGTATACAGGCGGTGCATACAAGACAGGGACTGTAGGTTTGTTCTTATGTAGAATCTGTTTGTAATTTTGAACAGGTACATTGTTGAAGTGTAGCTCCAGCCCAAAAATCTATTTTTAAACTTTTTGGAAAACATAGGTAAGGGTTATCACCCCTGTAACATTTGTTTTGCTGTCTGTGCCCCTGTTCAGAACATTTCACCTCACTTTCCGTCCCAATGACAACTGTTTTTGAAATGTGGTGTTTTTCTTGAAACAAGGATTGCTGATAAAGCATCAGTACAGAGGAGACACCTTTCTCCCATATTTATTCTTACAGGAGAGAATTTTCCTTCCTAGTGGTAGATTTCCTCTCACTTCCTGTTGTCTTCTTGCGTTTGCAAGTAGGAGTCGTTTGTAAGTTGGATGTTTGAAAGTAGGGACCTGCCGTATATACTCTGCAGAAATAGGCCCCTTAGTTGTTGGTGTTGGCACAACACTGTAAGCACTCACAGTTACTCTTGGTTGGTGCTGGAACGCCCTGCTGTCAACTATTATATCAGGAATTTTAATTACATATAATTGTTGAACAGTGGTAGTAAAAATTGGGCCTTTGATGGTGGTGCTGGTGCCACAACACTGTAAGCCCTGACAGTTACTCTTGGTGGGTGCAGCAATGGGCCCTGCTGTGAATTATTAGATCAAGAATTGTAATTACATGCCCCTGTTGAACAGGGGCTGAAAAATTGGGCCTTAGGCACTGGTGGCACAACACTGCAACCCCTCACAGATACTGTACTTGGAGCACAGCAATGAGCCCTGTTGCAAAGTATTGCTTCAAAAATTGTAATGACACGCCCCTGTTAAACAGGGGCTGAAAAATTGGGCCTTAGGCACTGGTGGCACAACACTGCAACTCCTCACAGATACTGTACTTGGAGCACAGCAATGAGCCCTGTTGCAAAGTATTGCTTCAAAAATTGTAATTACACGCCCCTGTTAAACAGGGGCTGAAAAATTGGGCGTTAGGCACTGGTGGCGGCACCCATAAACAAAAATGATCTTCCAAGCTATCATCATCAATCGTATCATTGAGGACTCGGAGGAGGAGGATAGCCAGTCAACATAACAGCACAGGCACTCAGCATCAGCATCAGTCTTGAAGGGATGTGACATTTTAAAATCAATTAGTCTGTTATATCAGCATCAGGTGTGTGGTAGCTGGTGGTGATCCAAGACTGGTTCATCTTGATGAAAGTCAGTCGATCAACCGAGTCGGTGGACAGGCGCACCCTGTGATCCGTGACAAATCCTCCAGCAGCACTGAATGTGCGTTCCGAAAGAACGCTGGATGCAGGACAGGCCAGTAGCTCAATTGCATACTGTGCAAGCTCTGGCCAGTGATCCATCCTCAAGACCCAGTAAGCCAGAGGATTTTCGGTGGGGAAGGTGTCCAAGTCTGACCTTGCCCCTAGATATTCCTGCACCATGTTTATCAGACGCTGGCGATGGTTGCTGGAACCAATCATACTTTGGGGCTGCGGACTAAAGAATTGTCTGAACGCATCGGTCAGACGGCCACCTTCCCCACCGCTCCTTCTTTGACTGGCCGAAGCCTCAGCAACTCGTTGTCCAGGACCAGGAGTTTGCAACCTCCCAGTCTCTGGGAACGCGTTGCACAGACCTTTCTGCAAGGCCTCCCGGAGTTGTCTCATCCTCTGCTCCCTCTGCGACGGTAACATAAGGTCCGCAACCTTACCCTTGTACCGTGGATCAAGGAGAGTGGCCAGCCAGTAATGGTCCCTCTCCTTGATCCGAAGAATACGAGGATCCTTCCGCAGACTTTGCAGGATCAGGGAGGCCATGCAGCGTAGGTTTGCTGAGGCATTCGCTCCGGAGTCCTCTGGGTCACTAAGGACGACATGATCCGCAGCCACCTCCTCCCAGCCACGTACAAGTCCACTGGTTTCTTGGGACTGTAAATCATCCCTAAAAGACTGCTGCTGATGATGCTGAGTGCCAGCCTCCACCTCCATGCTGACACAATCCTCCTCCTCCTCCTCCTCCTCCTCCTCCTCTTCCTGTGCGATGGGTGGGACAGAAGGAACACTGTCTGGGTAAAGGGGGCCTTGAGAGGCAAGGAAGTCCTCCTCTTCCTGCCTCTGTTCTGCCTCAAGTGCCCTGTCCATTATTCCACGCAGCGTGTGCTCCAACAGGTGGACAAGAGGTACAGTGTCACTGATGCATGCACTGTCACTGCTCACCATCCTCGTGGCCTCCTCAAATGGTGCCAGGACAGTGCATGCATCCCTGATCATGCCCCACTGGCGTGGAGAAAAAAAACCAAGCTCCCCTGACCCTGTCCTGGTGCCGTAGTCGCACAGGTACTCATTGATGGCCCTCTGCTGCGTGTGCAGCCGCTGCAGCATGGCCAACGTTGAGTTCCACCTGGTGGGCATGTCACATATAAGGCGGTTCTTGGGCAGGTTCAACTCCTTTTGCAGCTCAGCCAGGCGAGCACTGGCATTATAAGATCTGCGGAAATGCACACAGACTTTCCTGGCCTGCCTCAGGACATCCTGTAAGCCCGGGTACCTGCCCAAGAACCGCTGCACCACCAGGTTAAGGACGTGAGCCACACAGGGCACATGGGTCAGTTGTCCCTGTCGGAGGGCGGAGAGGAGGTTGGTGCCATTGTCGCAAACCACCATTCCTGGCTTAAGCTGGCGTGGCGTCAACCACCTCTCGGCCTGGCCCTGCAGAGCAGACAGGACCTCTGCCCCAGTGTGGCTTCTGTCCCCCAAACACACCAGCGCAAGCACGGCATGGCATCTTTTTGCCTGCGTACTTGCGTAGCCCCGTGAACGGCTACGGAGCACCGCTGGTTCATAGGACAAACCACAGGAAGAGGCCATGGAGGAAGAAGAAGAGGAGGGGGTGGAGGAGAGAGGTGTGTCACAACCAGTAGTAGCATTTTGGAGGCGTGGCGGTGGGACAACCTCCAACACTACTGCACCTTGTCCTGAATCCTTCCCAGCTGCCAAAAGAGTGACCCAATGGGCCGTGAAAGAAAGGTAACGTCCCTGTCCATGCCTGCTGGACCATGAGTCAGCGGTAATATGCACCTTACCGCTGACCGCCCTGTCCAGCGAGGCCAAGACATTGCCTTCCACATGCCGGTAGAGAGCCGGAATAGCCTTCCGTGAGAAAAAGTGGCGTTTGGGAACCTGCCACTGAGGAACCGCACATTGCACAAACTCACGGAAGGGGGCCGAGTCTACCAACTGAAAAGGCAGCAGTTGAAGCGCTAGCAATTTAGCCAAGCTAGCATTCAACCGCTGGGCATGTGGATGGCTGGGAGTGAACTTCTTTCGACGGTCCAGCAGCTGGGGCAGGGAAATTTGCCTGCTAGAATCGGACGTCGGTGTACTGCTAGCAGAGTGGGCGCAAGTACTTGGCTGTGACACACCTAATTCTACACCTTCATTCCTCTCAGTGCATGTTTCAGAGAGGACTGAAGTTATAGTGGGGTTGGAGATCCCAGCTGATGCGGTGCAAGGAGAGGTCCGCTTTGTTCTTTGGTGTGGGTCTTTGAGGTAGGCTTGCCAACGAGCTGCATGGCAGGTCAACATATGTCTGGTCAGGCATGTGGTACCCAAGCGGCTGATGTTTTGGCCACGCGATATACGCTTGAGACATATGTTGCAAACAGCAGCTGTGCGATCTGATGCACTAGCCTCAAAAAAGGCCCACACCAAAGAACTTTTTGAATGACGGGCAGAGGCAGCGCCCTGCACAGGCGGAGCTCTGCGGTGTGATTCCGTCGGTGTACTGCCCTTACGCTGGCCACCAAAGGGCATCCTGCCTCGTTGGAGATGTGCCTCCTCCTCATCCTCCTCCTCCTCCTCTCTCCTATTAGGCACCCACGTGGAGTCATTGACCTCATCATCCCCTCCCTCCTCATCACTGGAGCCAATCTGGCAGTATGCTGCAGCTGCTGGAACATGACTGCCAGATTGGTGTCCTTCTTGAGCATCCCCTCTGTCTGCTCTCACGCTACTGCCTTCCTCTAGCTGGGTTTCATCATCAGACCCTTCGAAACGCTGGGCATCCTCCTGGAGCATGTACCCAACACTGTGCTGAAACAGTTCGGGGGACTCCTCAGGAGGAGGACATGGTGGGTCTAGGGAAGGAGTGACTGATGATTTGTCTGACATTGATACCAGGGAAGACGACGCTTTGGCAGCTGCTTTTCCAGTACCCTGAGCCTGGGTGAGAGAGGATGAGGAGGAGGAGGAGGGCTTGGTCATCCACTCTACCAAGTCTTCGGCATGATGTGGCTCAACATGTCCAGCTGCCGAAAAGAAGGACAAGCGTGTCCCATGGCCATGTGCTGATGACAATGCACCGCGTCCACGACCAGCACTGTTGCCCCCAGACACAGAGCCTGCTTGCCCTCTTTTATTGCCTCCTGACTGTCTGCCTCTCCTTGTTTGCCTTCCAGACATTCTAATAGATGGCCTGCAGGGAGATGGGAAAAAAGCAATAAGGGCTACCTTCAGGTGTCCTTCTCTGTCCCTGGAAACAAGGACTTGCAGAGTGAAAGAAAAAAAACACTCTCCCTACCTACAGTTTTCTGTCCCTAGAAAAAATGTTTTTTTTAATCACAATATAGCACAAGGAAAATTAACTCACTGTCCTTACAGGTCCCTGGAAACAAGGACTTGCAGAGTGAAAGAAACTGACACTGTCCCTACCTAGAGTTTTCTGTCCCTAGAATAAATGTTTTTTTTAATCACAATATAGCAAAAGGACAATTCACTCACTGTCCTTCCAGGTCCCTGGAAACAAGGACTTGCAGAGTGAAAGAAACTGACACTGTCCCTACCTAGAGTTTTCTGTCCCTAGAATAAATGTTTTTTTTAATCACAATATAGCAAAAGGACAATTCACTCACTGTCCTTCCAGGTCCCTGGAAACAAGGACTTGCAGAGTGAAAGAAACTGACACTGTCCCTACCTAGAGTTTTCTGTCCCTAGAATAAATGTTTTTTTTAATCACAATATAGCAAAAGGACAATTCACTCACTGTCCTTCCAGGTCCCTGGAAACAAGGACTTGCAGAGTGAAAGAAACTGACACTGTCCCTACCTAGAGTTTTCTGTCCCTAGAATAAATGTTTTTTTTAATCACAATATAGCAAAAGGACAATTCACTCACTGTCCTTCCAGGTCCCTGGAAACAAGGACTTGCAGAGTGAAAGAAACTGACACTGTCCCTACCTAGAGTTTTCTGTCCCTAGAATAAATGTTTTTTTTAATCACAATATAGCAAAAGGACAATTCACTCACTGTCCTTCCAGGTCCCTGGAAACAAGGACTTGCAGAGTGAAAGAAACTGACACTGTCCCTACCTAGAGTTTTCTGTCCCTAGAATAAATGTTTTTTTTTAAGCACACTATAGCAGAAGCACAAAACACACTGACACTCTCCCTACCTATCCTTCTCTTTCCCTAAACTAAAGGAATCCAGGTTAAGCAAGAAAGAAATAACAGTCACTGTCCCTGCCTATGCTACTCTATCCCTGCTCCGGAACACACTACACTAGGCCGCCGTGCTGGCGGCCTTTTATAGTGTGGGGCGTGTACTAAACACCCTCAGCAATAATTGGCCACAGGCATCCTGCCTGTGGCCAATCATTGCTCTCCTCGCTGCCGGCGCTGTGATTGGCCAAGCATGCGGGGTCACAGTGCATGCTTGGCCAATCACAGCGCCTGGATGACACTGCGATGGCGTAGTGCATTGTGGGCCGTTCGCGTCACTCGAATTTGGCGCGAACGGCCCAAATCGTTCGATCTTCGTCGAACGATCGAACAGCCAATGTTCGAGTCGAACGTATGTTCGACTCGAACACGAAGCTCATCCCTAGTGAACATATACCACAAGGATCAACCAGAAAAGTCTCTAAAGGCATATGCTATCTTAGACGATCAGAGCAATCGATCACTTGCAAAATCGGAATTGTTCAATCTATTTGAAATAAAAGGCAAAGCTCATCCTTACACCTTGGGTACCTGTAGTGGAACTATAGAGGTTTCTGGAAGAAGGGCTCATGGACTCATGGTATCTTCTCTAAAAGGTAACTTGCAATTCCCCTTACCTACACTTGTTGAGTGCAATCAGATACCTGCTAACAGGGAAGAAATCCCTACTCCAGCTGCTGCTTTCCATCACCCTCACCTCAAGGTAATAGCAAATGAGATACCGCCGCTTGACAAAGATGCTCAGATCCTTCTTCTGTTAGGAAGAGACATTCTAAGAGTTCACAAGGTACACAGACAAGTCAGTGGACCCCCAGATGCCCCATTTGCCCAGCGCACGGATCTAGGGTGGGTCATCATAGGCAATGTCTGCATAGGCAAAATGAAAAGACCTACCAACATTTCGTCATTCAAGACAAATGTTCTGCCAAATGGCCGAAACACTTACTTTGAGCCATGCCCACATCACTACTGGGTGAAAGAGAAGATAGCCAGCCACGAATGGCAACATGGTATCTCAGGTGACACAAGCCCTTTCTCCTGCCATGATGGCGACTTCGGCTCTACAGTGTTTAATGCAACCAGTGAAGATGACATACTGGCTCCTTCAATGGAAGACAAAGAATTCATCAAGGTAATGGACAATGAGTTCTTTCAAGATAACTCCAATAACTGGGTAGCACCCCTACCCTTTCGTCTCCCAAGAGAGAGATTGCCCAACAACTTACAGCAGGCCATCAGTAGATTCTCCTCCTTAAAGCGAAACTTAAGCAGGAAACCAGAGATGCAAAAGCACTTTGTGGACTTTATGCAAAATGTATTTGACAGAGATCATGCAGAGCCTGCTCCCCCACTAAAGGAGGGAGAAGAATGCTGGTACCTTCCATCCTTTGGCATGTATCACCCACACAAACCAGACCAAATCAGAGTTGTCTTTGATTCCAGTGCTCAGCACGAAGGTGTTTCTCTTAACATGCTCCTTACTGGACCCAACTTGAACAACAGTCTAATAGGAGTCTTGATTCGTTTCAGACAAGAGCCTGTAGCAGTAATGGCCGACATTCAACAGATGTTTCACTGCTTCATCGTCAGAGAAGACAACAGAAACTACCTCAGGTTTCTATGGCACAAGGACAATGACCTCAACAAGGAAGTTATAGATTATCGCATGAAGGTACATGTCTTCGGTAACAGTCCTTCCCCAGCAGTGGCAACTTATGGGCTAAGGAGAACAGCTCAGACTGGAGAAGTTGAATATGGATCTGATGCCCGTCAATTTGTTGAAAGAAACTTCTACGTTGACGACGCACTTAAGTCCTTTCCAACTGCTAAAGAAGCAATTGATCTTCTCACCAGAACAAAGGAGATGCTGTCTGTAGCAAACCTTAGACTGCACAAGATTATATCCAACAGCCAGGAACTTATGAATGCCTTTCACTCTGAGGATTATGCCACTAGTCTAAAAAACCTTGACTTAGGTACAGATGTGCCTCCTGTACAGCGAAGTCTGGGTTTGTTGTGGAACATCAAGCAAGACAAATTCACCTTCCAAGTGTCAACTTGTGACAAACCCTTCACTAAGAGAGGAGTCCTGTCCGTGGTGAATAGCATCTATGACCCACTGGGTTTCCTTGCTCCAGTTACCATTGAAGGTAAGATTTTACTAAGACAGTTGTCTACTGAGAACATAGACTGGGATACTCCCTTGCCTAGTGAGAATCAACACAAGTGGGAAAGGTGGAGATATTCTTTGAAGTCACTAGAAAAACTTCAGATTCCCCGTTGCTATGTTCCAGGATCCACTTCAACTGCTAACCGGAGAGAGATTCATATTTTCTCTGATGCATCAGTTGAAGCTATTGCTGCAGTAGCCTATTTGAAGACCTCTGAACTGAATGGAGAATCACACTGTAGTTTTGTCCTAGGCAAGGCAAAACTCACTCCCAAGCCTGCACATACCATACCAAGACTTGAACTTTGTGCAGCCGTGCTAGCAGTAGAAATTGCCGAGGTCATACGAAGTGAAATGGACACTACAATTGATTCTTTCACCTTCTATACAGACAGTAAGGTAGTACTTGGTTACATAAACAACCAAACAAAACAATTTTATGTGTACGTCAGCAACAGGGTTGAACGTATCAAGAGATTCTCTCTACCAAGTCAATGGCATCACGTTCCCACTGAACTCAACCCAGCTGACTGTGGGACCAGAGCCGTGTCACCTGCCGCTCTTCAGGACAGCTTATTCTTGCTCTGTGTCTTTAAGATCTGTTCCCTTCTTTCTAGCTGAACTCTCTCTCTCACCGTAGTTCTTTATATATCTCCTCCACTTCCTGATTCTGGTCATTACTCCTGTATATCTTCCATGCTAAACATCTTACATGTGGCTTACAACTGCAATGTTTTTCTACCTATGAATATCCATCATTAAACGGAACATTCGAAAGGATTCATCGTCTGTCGTCCTAACTGTGAGTTTATTCATTGAGTTAAACTGCCTGTATCGATGCAAGGGATGAATATCAAACCAGCTTGAGTAAAGCCTACTTAAACCTGGAGATGAACTTTATCGCTTTGTAGTTGAGACAGAACAAGACCCCTGACATCTCCCCTTTGAGACAAAGAAAGGGACTGAGGAAACAGATTCCTCAGTCCCTTTCTCAGCAGCTTCAGCATTGAAGATGAATGGACAGGAGACAGAGGCTCTTGTTCATTCAAAAACTGAAGCAGAGTAAACACAGTTTTCTCTGTTCAGTTATTACATGACACAGGAGCGATTGCTCGCTTTTCCAATTCAGAAAAGAAAGGAGCCATTATATGACACATTTACCAGCTCCTTACTCCGCTCTCCATCCTGACACATACCCCCCGCAGCTGGCGGGAGAGGAGGGAGCCGGCTGCAGGGGACCAGGGGAGTGCGGAGGAGGAGCACACAGTGGGCCGGAGGAAGAGGACACAGGGTTCCAGAGAACATGGGGGCTGGAGAACGAGGAGGACATGACGGACATTTGGGGGATGATCAGTGCGGCGGGGAAAATTGCAAGCACTGATCTCCCTGTATGGCATTTTGGCTGACAGCGGCGGGAGGGAGAGGAGGTGAAGCGGCTGTCCGAAAAGCCATGCAGGGAGATCGGTGATTGCAACTGTCCCCCAGCCGCACCAATCATCCCTGGCTGTCAAGGGACAATCTTCCATGTGTGCAGGGTGGGTCACAGTGGGTCACCCTGCACACATGGATGATATGCCTCTGGCGCTGACAGAGAAGGGAGATGAAGGGCTTGTGCCGGGTGCAGGAGCGCACTCGGCACATCTTACAGACAATTTTACAGGTACAGTGGCGCCGGCTAGTGTGTATAGTGACACAGTTGTGAAGCACACTGGCAGCACTTCACCTGCACCCCCTCAATCCAGTAAATTGTACCGCCCCAGGGCATCCGCCCCTTGCAGTCACCGCCTCCCTTGTACCGGCCCTGTCGCTGACTTTTTTTTTATATTGCCAGGATTGCTTGGAAATACACCATCATCCCTAGAAGCACTTGCAGCCATATCCATATTTGTTAGTCCTCCTCTCAGGAGGACCTAGGTGAGGTTGGTGGTCCCCAGGTCCCTGATCCCAAGTTTGGATGTTGATTCATGAAAAGTTTCACAGAACCTGAAGAAGTTAGCTTGGAGACCCACAAAACATGCCACGACATATCATTTTAACCTCCCAATCACATCCGCCTGTACAGCATGGAGTCTAGTTACTTTAAAGCGGAGTTCCACCCTAAAAATGAACTTTCTATTAACCACTTAACGACCGCCCACTGTAAATATACGTCGGCAGAATGGCACCGACAGGCAGAATCACGTATATGTACGTGATTGCCTTTGTATAGTTGGGGGGTCCGATCGGACCCCCCTTCTTTACAGTGAGCGGTCGTTTTACCTTCGGGAGCGATCCGGCATGAGGGGACGGCCGTTCGATTCCGGCCACCCCCTCTCGATCGCTCCCGGCGAATGAGAGCTTCCCCTGCCTGTGTGCTTGTTTACACAGGCTGGAGGAAGTGATGTCATCTCTCCTGCGGCGCTCACATATACCGAGCGCCGTACAGGAGAAGATGCAGGTCAGTGCACACAACACTACACTGACACCAGGACACATGGGTACATAAATCGCCCCCCCAGGCCCCCCCAGACCCCCCCAGATCACCCCCCAGATCACCCCCCAGCCCCCAGTCACAGTGTCACTGATTGCAGTGACCATTTATTTAGTGATCACTGCAATCAGTGACATTTGTGACTGTAAAAGTGTCAGTACATTTAGTTTTAGGTCCAGTGTAGCCCCCTAACCCCCCCCTAATAAAGGTTTAACCCCCTGATCACCCCCCAGATAACCCTTTCACCCCTAGTACCGCCGTCGCTAAGCGATCATTTTTCTGATCGATGTCTTAGCGTCGGTGATGCTGATCGGTAGCCAGTAATTTTTTTTAGGTTCGCCGCAGGTTTTTATAGCGTCGGGTACCCCCATATATTACCTAATAAAGGTTTAACCCCCTTGATCGCCCCCCAGGTAACCCTTTCACCCCCTATCACCACGGTCACTAAGCGATAATTTTTCTGATCGATGTTTTAGCGTCGGCGATGCTGATCGGTAGCCAGTAATTTTTTTTAGGTTCGCCGCAGGTTTTTATAGCGTCGGGTACCCCCATATATTACCTAATAAAGGTTTAACCCCTTGATCGCCCCCCAGGTAACCCTTTCACCCCCTACCACCGCCGTCACTGAGCGATCATTTTTCTGATCGATGTCTTAGCGTCAGTGATGCTGATCGGTAGCCAGTAATTTTTTTTAGGTTCGCCGCAGGTTTTTATAGCGTCGGGTACCCCCATATATTACCTAATAAAGGTTTAACCCCCTTGATCGCCCCCCAGGTAACCCTTTCACCCCCTATCACCACTGTCATTAAGCGATAATTTTTCTGATCGCTGTCTTAGCGTCGGTGATGCAGATCGGTAGCCAGTAATTTTTTTTTGGGTTCGCCGCAGGTTTTTATAGCGTCAGGTACCCCAATATATTACCTAATAAAGGTTTAACCCCCTTGATCGCCCCCCAGGTAACCCTTTCACCCCCTATCACCACTGTCGCTAAGCGATCATTTTTCTGATCGCTGTCTTAGCGTCGGTGATGCAGATCGGTAGCCAGTAATTTTTTTTAGGTTTGCCGCAGGTTTTTATAGCGTCAGGTACCCCCATATATTATCTAATAAAGGTTTAACCCCCTGATCGCCCCCCAGGTAACCCTTTCACCCCCTATCACCACTGTCGCTAAGCGATCGTTTATATGATAGTTTTCTTAGTGTCGGTGATGCAGATCGGTAGCCAGTAATTTTTTTTTAGGTTCGCCGTCAGGTTTTTATATAGCGTCAGGTACCCCCATATATTACCTAATAAAGGTTTTAACCCCCTAATTGCCCCTAGTTAACCCTTTCACCAGTAATCACCATATAAGTGTTACGGGTGACGCTGGTTAGTTAGTTTGCTTTTTATAGTGTCAGGGCACCCGCCGTATATAACCCAATAAAGGTTTAACCCCCTGATCGCCCGGCGGGTGATATCAATTAGGTTTTAGCGTCAGAGAGGGTCTGCGTCACACCCCAGGCAGCGTCAGGTTAGTGCCAGTAACGCTAACACCCACGCGTGAAGCATACACCCCCCTTAGTGGTATAGTATCTGAACAGATCAATATCTGATCTGATCAGATCTATACTAGCGTCCCCAGCAGTTTAGGGTTCCCAAAAACGCAGTGTTAGCGGAATCAGCCCAGATACCTGCTAGCACCTGCGTTTTGCCCCTCCGTCCAGCCCAGGCCACCCAAGTGCAGTATCGATCGATCACTGTCACTTGCAAAACACAACACACATAACCGCAGCGTTCGCAGAGACAGGCCTGATCCCTGCGACTCCAGTGCTGTAGGAGGTGATTTCGCCACCACAGTTAAAAAAAAAAAAAAGCATATATGCCGAAGCATTGGGGCAGCAGGGGCGGAGGAGCGATTTTGCTCCTAATGCCGCGTACATACAGTCGAAATTCCGACGGAGGCTTGCCCGTGGAAAAGTCTGACCATGTGTACGCGGCATAACTTTTGCGGGAAGATGCCCCCATGCTTCGGCATATATAAATGGTGCATGTATGCCCATCATTAGAAGTGGGTGGATGAAGGGCGGTATTCTAATGGTGGGCATACCCACCGATCAATCTTTTTTTTTCGTTCAGCCAACAGGCTGCATGAAAAAAAAGATTACAATACATGTCCAACAAGGACCAGCAACGTACTGGTATGTTGCTGGACTTTGAATGTTTATACCAGAATGATGCCTGCGGGTTTAGGTATCATCTTGGTATCATTCTTTTCAGGCAGCGGCCGGCTTTCATGTAAAAGCAATCCTAGTGGCTAATTAGCCTCTGGACTGCTTTTACAAGCAGTGGGAGGGAATGACCCCCCCCCCCGGATATAAAAAGCGCCATTGGGAAATTGGGAAAGCATTTTATCACACCGATCTTGGTGTGGTCAGATGCTTTGAGGGCAGAGGAAAGATCTAGGGTCCAATAGACCCCAGTTTTTTCAAAAAAGAGTACCTGTCATTACCTATAGCTATCATAGGGGATATTTACATTCCCTGAGATAACAATAAAAATGATAAAAAAAAAAATATGGAAGCAACAGTTTAAAAATAAAATAAAAAAGCAAAATTAATAATAAAAAAATAAAAAATAAATAAAAAAGCACCCCTGTCCTGCCCTGCTCTTGCCCAATGGCAAATGCAAGCGTCAGTCTGGCGTCATATGTAAACAGCAATTGCACCATGCATGTGAGGTATCACCGCGAAGGTCAGATCGAGGGCAGTAATTTTAGCAGTAGACCTCCTCTGTAAATCTAACGGGGTAACCTGTAAAGGCTTTTAAAGGCTTTTAAAAATGTATGTAGTTTGTCGCCAATGCGCGTTTGTGCGAAATTTTAAAGCATGTCGTGTTTGGTATCTATGTACTCGGCCTAAGATCATCTTTTTTATTTCATCAAACATTTGGGCAATATAGTGTGTTTTAGTGCATTAAAATTAAAAAAAGTGTATTTTTTCCCCAAAAAATGCGTTTGAAAAATCGCTGCGCAAATACTGTGTAGAAAAAAAAAATGCAACACCCACCATTTTATTCTGTAGGGCCTTTGCTTTAAAAATATATATAATGTTTTGGGGTTCAACATAATTTTCTTGCAAAAAAAAATATGTTTTCATGTAAACAAAAAGTGTCAAAAAGGGCTTTGTCTTCAAGTGGTTAGAAGAGTGGATGTAATCTTCCTAATGTTGTGTATAAAATGCCAGAACAGTTCAAAACCCCCCCAAATGACCCCATTTTGGAAAGTAGACACCCCAAGCTATATACTGAGAGGCATGTCGAGTCCATGGAATATTTTATATGTTGACACAAGTTGCGGAAAAAATACATTTTTTTTTTTTTTTGCACAAAGTTGTCACTAAATGATATATTGCTCAAACATGCCATGGGCATATGTGGAATTACACCCCAAAATACATTCTGTTGCTTCTCCTGAGTACGGGGATACCACATGTGTGAGACTTTTTGGGAGCCTAGCCGCATACGGGACCCCAAAAACCAATCACCGCCTTCAGGCTTTCTAAAGGGTGTAAATTTTTGATTTCACTTCTCACTGCCTATCACAGTTTCGGAGGCCATGGAATGCCCAGATGGCACAAAACCCCCCCAAATGACCCCATTTTGGAAAGTAGACACCCCAAGCTATTTGCTGAGAGGTATTGTGAGTATTTTGCAGATCTCGCTTTTTGTCACAAAGTTTTGAAAATTGAAAAAAAAAAAGAAAAAAAAAAAAAAAGTTCTTTCTTCATTTTCAAAAACAAATGAGAGCTGTAAAATACTCACCATGCCTCTCAGCAAACAGCTTGGGGTGTCTACTTTCCAAAATGGGGTCATTTGGGGGGGTTTTGTGCTATTTTGGCATTTTATGGCCTTCGAAACTGTGATAGGTAGTGAGGAGTCAAATCAAAAATTTGTGCCTAGAAATCCTGAAGGCGGTGATTGGTTTTCGGGATCCCGTACGCGGCTAGGCTCCTAAAAAGTCCCACACATGTGGTATCCCCGTACTCAGGAGAAGCAGCAAAATTTATTTTGGGGTGCAATTCCACATATAACCATGGCATGTGTGAGCAATATATCATTTAGTGACAACTTTTTGTAATTTTTTTTTTTTTTTTTTGTCATTATTCAATCACTTGGGACAAAAAAAAAAATATTCAATGGGCTCAACAGGCCTCTCAGCAATTTCCTTGGGGTGTCTACTTTCTAAAATGGGGTCATTTGGGGGGGTTTTGTGCTATTTTGGCATTTTATGGCCTTCAAAACTGTGATAGGTAGTGAGGAGTGAAATCAAAAATTTACACCCTTAGAAATCCTGAAGGCGGTGCTTGGTTTCCGGGGTCCCGTACGTGGCTAGGCTCCTAAAAAGTCCCACACATGTGGTATCCCCGTACTCAGGAGAAGCAGCAGAATGTATTTTGAGGTGCAATTCCACATATAACCTTGGCATGTGTGAGCAATATATCATTTAGTGACAACTTTTTGTAATTTTTTTTTTTTTTTTTGTCATTATTCAATCACTTGGGACAAAAAAAAAAATATTCAATGGGCTCAACATGCCTCTCAGCAATTTCCTTGGGGTGTCTACTTTCTAAAATGGGGTCATTTGGGGGGGTTTTGTACTGCCCTGCCATTTTAGCACCTCAAGAAATGAGATAGGCAGTCATAAATTTAAAGCTGTGTAAATTCCAGAAAATGTACCCTAGTTTGTAAACGCTATAACTTTTGCGCAAACCGATAAATATACGCTTATTGACATTTTTTTTACTAAAGACATGTGGCTGAATACATTTTGGCCTAAATGTATGACTAAAATTGAGTTTATTCGATTTTTCTTATAACAAAAAGTAGAAAATATCATTTTTTTTCAAATTTTTCGGTCTTTTTCCGTTTATATCGCAAAAAATAAAAATCGCAGAGGCAATCAAATACCATTAAAAGAAAGCTCTATTTGTGGGAAGAAAAGGACGCAAATTTCGTTTGGGTACAACATTGCATGTCCGCACAATTTACAGTTAAAGCAGCGCAGTGCAAAATTCTGAATTCACCTCTGGTCCTTTAGCTACCAAATGGTCCGGGGCTTAAGTGGTTAACAGCTTGCCTTTAATGTAAAAAAAAAAATTATAAAAAAAAAAAAACATTTACTCACTTCTATCTGGCTGTTACTAGGCAGATTTCGTAATCTGCCTAGGTCCTAGTCCTAGGTGGTTCAACTTCCTGTCCTAAGACCCCATTGCCTCCTGGGAAATGATGACACTCATTTCCCAGGAGTCTCTGGGCATTACTGTGCCTAAAAATCGCACAGCATGCACCTTTCCCTGAAAACGAGGAAGAAAAAGAAACTGGGCTTCACATGCCCACACATATGATGGATACGGCCACAACATGAGCTGGAGGATATAAGTGTAGCGGGGTCTTTAAATTTAGTTGGGGTACACCTGGGGGTAGTGTGACCCAGGTGTGTAATTGTGAAGGTTCTGGACCCCTTTTTGTAATTCGTGGAGGATTGGGTGGTGTATTATTCTCCTTGGCCTGTGGGTGGCGGGGAACCTACAGGCTCAAGGTAGAATCACTACCGCAGTGCTACCCTTTTTGTCCCTTTCCGGAGATGGTACGGCTGGGGCGGGGAACCCGCCATGGTGTTGAAGGGAGGAGATAAAAGGGGGAGACGCCCTCGCCACGAGGTCTTCGAGGATTTTCTCTTCACGCACCCAGGCACCTTAGGCCTGGGTGCGGGCGGTTAAAGGTTCCGGCCCAGGCGCCCTAGGCCTGACCGGAATGAAGTTGGGGTCCATCCCAGGCACCTTCAGCCTGGGGTGAGGTACTATATCGTAGGCCTGGGGCCCAGTAACTTCGACTGGGTCCCGCAAGGGCGAAGTGATCCGAGGGTGCCGCCTTGCGAGGGGACCCGCATCTGAGGTGAGGAGGCCGGGGAGGTTACCCGTCTGGAGATTCCGGAGCAGCATCAACCCGGTGACGGATGGGCCTCTGGTAACTCCCTTAGAGGGACATCTTCCCCTGATAGGGGCCGCAACGCAGCGAAGGTACTCCCATCTGTGTTCTATGGAGTTGCTGGTAGAGACTCACAAGTTCTATGTTCTGTGCTAAGCAAGGGGTTTAGATTGAAATCAGGATAGTGCCTCGGCCTGCTCATCCCACCGTTTGCATTATGTTATGGGTCGCAACTAATCGGCTGTGAAAGAACTGTTTGTTGTGGAAGTATAATAAACAAGTGTTGGACCCTGCATCGGTGTATGGACTCTGGTTAATGGGAGCAAGGGAGGTTTCAGCATAGCAGGACTGAGCTTCATAACTAACACACATTGGCCCGAGGAATGTACTGGTACTGGCCTTCACCTCACCCACAGCTATGGGGAGGACATGGGCCGTAGCGCATCTCACCCTGTCACGTGACATACCCCTAGAAAAAGGAGATGGAGTGAGGCCGCTACATAAGGCAAGTGTTTGCAATGATTTCTGGAACGATTGGGGAGCTATTAATATGTTTTAGGGACTATTTAATATGATTAATTTTAGCTTGCAAAAAAAAATTAAAAATTATGCCCGGAACCCCGCTTTAAGGAGGGTGTGATTAATAACAAAATGCTGTGAAACATGTGGAGAATTATTTTGTATTACATGGTTGTATTGATCGAAAAAACTACTATGTGGGTACATATGCAACAAAAACCTTATTAGGTGAAATACATGTAAAATATAATCCTCTCTTAATTGATGGCATTCCTGGTCTTATAAAACTAGATAAAATAACATAGAATCGCAGACATCAAGCCCTGTCAGCAGAGAGAGAGCCGGAGCAGCTGTAAAAGAGTTAGGCCTCGTACACACACGACCGAGTTTCTCGGCAAGAACCAGCAAGAAACTTGCTGGCAGAGATGTCTTGCCGAGAAATTAGTTCGTGTGTATGGTTTCTCGTCAAGAAAACCGACAAGTAATCTCGACGAGAAAATAGAGAACCTGCTCTCTATTTTCTCGTCGAGATTCTCGTCGGCATGTTTCTCGACGAGAAAAGTGAGTGTGTGTACACTTACCTGTCCTCCCGGAAGCCCACGCATGTTCGAAATGAATTTGACGAATGCGCGGTAGCTTCCTAGGCATAGGTAGGGTATACCAAGATGGCGGCGACGGCATCGAATGTGACGAGCGCATGCTCGTCGTAGTCGAAGACGTCACCGCGTACGCTCCATTCAAAGAACCGCGGGTTCTTTGAATCGAGCGTCTGTACACTCGGCCGGGACAAGTTTCTTGTCCAAGAATCTCGTCGAAAAAAACTACATGTTTTTTTCGACGAGAATCTCGGCCGTGTGTACGAGGCTTCAGAGGAGGATTGCTGCAGGCTCTACACAATTCCTGCACGCCACCCGCCTCATTTCTCCCCCCCCCCCCCCCTTCCTGGCCACAGAAAAGGACCAAATCGAGGGGCAGAGAAGGGGACCACACAGCAGAGGCTGAGGGCAGGGTCTTGGGACAGTCCCAGAAAACAGGCAGCTCCTTTGGACTGACAGAGAAAATAACTACAGTCCCAGAATTCTCAGCTAAAGTGGGGGAGAACAGGACCCCAGGAAAAATGTGTGAAAGGGGACAGAGTGGAGAGGGGACATGCCGCAGGGAATGATTGCTATCTGGCGCCGCACTGCCAAAGGGAAGTTGAAGGACAGAGCTACTGTCAGTACACATTCCCTACTGTGTCAGTCTGTGCAGAACTGTGACCTGTGGACAGACAGAGACTGAGGCAATGCCAGGGTATACTGTATGTGCTGCTTTACAGACCGGAGTCGCTCAGGCAGCCCGGAGTGAGCGAACGTCCAGCCAGAGGGATCACCGTTGCGCTATCGCTGGGTCTGGTGAGAGGGCCTGTCAGACATTATCTGCTGGCATCCCCCATTATTGTCACTTATACTGTATTTAAAGTTCATTACACTGTTTATTGCTGGTCTGCTAATATCAGTATTGGTTCCAGTTAGTGATGTAGAAGGTGGTTCTTAGTAATTCTAGCATAGCTACTACTCTGGCAGGTTACATTCAACTTTATCTTCTATGTGTGCATGTTCTACTGCTGTTTATCCCAGATAGCAAGAAATTGAGCTGCAAGTTTAAAAATTACTTTCTATGCTATTGCTAGACTTGCCAAGCTTCACAAGTTTGTTTCACGTGTAGCACACACACCCCTCTCTTTACCTGCATTAATTTTGGCTCCTCGCAGGAAGGGAGAGGTACACCGCACCACAAGCCCGTACCCTCCTGTGTAAAGAGGTTAAGCGGTGTTAGTTTTGGGCCTTGTCTGCGGCCAGAGTCAAAGTCCTCCCGAGAATGATCTCACCTCTACCTTGGATAGATGCAAGTTCTTGCTTTCCCCAGGAGTGTGAATGTCCACACTAGCTGAAAGTCCAACTCAATATTTATTTCTCACAGGATAATAAACAGCCTCTTTGATAGCAGACAGGTTGGAGCAAAGATACAGGACAGCTTAGATGTGGAGGAGGTCTAGGCACAAACGTAGCTTAACTCTTTAGACTGTTTAGGTTTCTCAAACAGCTTTGGCGCACAATCTCTGACACAGACCGTGAGGTTGGTCTCTGCCACAGACAGGGTGAATAAAGTCACTGCCACTGACTTGGAGAACAGGGTCACTGCCACTGACCGGGTGAATAGAGCATTGCCCTATGAGGTCACTGCCACTGACCTTGAACGTGAACTTCCTTCTTAGAGTATCTGGCCCATGTCAAGGAGAAGACATCCCTCCGGAGAGTTACCAGAGGCCCCCACCGTCACCACGACTCTGCGCTGGGTCTTCGGAAGGGGTTACCTCCCTGGCCTCCTCGTCCCAGATACGGGTCCCCTCGCAAGGCGGCACCCTGGGAGTCCTCAATCCCTAGCGGACCCCAGCCGAAGGTGCTGGGCCACGGGCTTTTAAAATACTACCTCACCCCAGACTGAAGGTGTCTGGGATGTAACAGGAACTCCACCTCCGGGCCTAGGGCACCCGGAGACAACCCTCACTCACACCCAGGCCGAAGGTGCCTGGGCGTGGACCTCGAACGGCAGATGTCCACCCCTTTTATACCCTCTCCCGACAAGCACAGCAGGTTCCCCGCCCGACGTACTTCTGCCGAGAGGGGACACAAAAGGCACAGCCCTCTATCGGTGGTTCAACCCTGGCCCACGGTGACAGCGCCACCTGTAGGCCACAGGGAACTGTACACCAATACTATCCCCCATGAACAGAAATGGTCCATAAACCCTAACAATCAGTGTGTCTGAGCCTAATTACCACTCAGACACTCCCCCTAAATTGAACACCCCGCTACACATTCCCCCCACTAAATAGACACTGGTCCCCAGTGTCTGGAGTAAACCTATGCCTCCCAAGCCTGAACCCTCGTACACACGACCGAGTTTCTCATCAAAAAACGACAAGAAACTTGCTGGCAGAGCTTTCTTGCCGAGTAAATCGGTCGTGTGTATGCGGCTATCAGGTTTCTCGTCAAGAAAAGCGACAAGAATCTCGACGAGAAAAATAGAGAACCTGCTCTCTATTTTCTCGTCGAGATTCTCGTCCGCATGTTTCTCGACGAGAAAAGTGTGTGTGTGTGTGTACACTTACCTGTCGCCGTAGAAACCCGCGCATGCTCAAAATGACTTTGACGCATGCGCGGTAGCTTCCTAGGCATAGGTAGGGTGTAGCAAGATGGCGCGACGGCATCGAGTGTGACAAGCGCACGCTCGTCGTAGTCGATTACGTCACCGCGTTTGCTCCATTCAAAGAACCGCGGGTTCTTTGAATCGAGCGTGTGTACACTTGGCCGGGACAAGTTTCTTGTCCAAGAATCTCGTCAAGAAAAACTACGAGTTTTTTCCTGACGAGATTCTCGGCCGTGTGTACGAGGCTTGAGTCAGCATAGGCCCAATCCAGAAACCAAACACCAGAAAAAACAATTTGAGGAGAAAAAAAAACTGCCCGTTTGTGCCGGAACCTAAACATGGGGAAAGGGGGTTAAACATAGAAGAGAAAGAAGAATAACACACATGTGCACATTAAAACATCAAATGTCACATAACATACTTCAATAAATATTTACATTTCCCTCCCACCTGCACTAACTAAGGTTCACCCCATTCTCAGTAACCTTGCTTGACGTCCGCCTGCAGGGGAAGAAAAAAACATACGCAACTAAATATAACATTTGTTGGAATGAACAGATTCTCCCCTAGAGGAAAATCCCTTCCTTCCAAAAGTAAACTGCATTATATCGTTTGCAATGCAATAGTTGCACAACACCGCCACCTAGTGGTAGTGCCGTGATTGAGACACAGGTACTTGACAAATCCTCTTCTTCTTGACTGTGGCCCTGAACTATCTACACCCCAAAGTACTTGTATCTTTGCAGGAGGGAAAGAGGGGAGAAAAAAAAACAACGGCTCCCACTCCTCCAATGAGTAGAATACCCTTTTGTCAGGGCAAAGTTCCTGGGCTCTAGAGGATGCACTCTAGGGATAAAGTAAACACAAAAGAGTCTCTTAAAGGTAATAGTGTGGGTCTGGCAACACCAGCGGTTTCCAATGCTTATCAAAAGTGTCAATGTGGTACTCAACATTGTCTTTATCTTTCCGGCAGCTGAGCAACTTGTCCGCATATATGTGCCGACCAAGCATCCAGGCAGTCTTACAGTCTTTATACCTCTGAGTAGCTGCAGGGGAACATGAAAAGTATCTGTGGGCCTGGGGTACTTTAATGTGTGTCCACACAAAGTCCGCGTACCACCGGTGTCTGCAGGCCTCTACTTCAAACAGGAGCTCTTTCGGCAGGTACAGGTACTCCCATCCATTCTCGCTGGCTACCTTCTGGTTAAATAACCTCTGTAATCGGGACAATGGTAGCATGGTGGCACGGTCTCCCGTACCAGGTAGGACTATGGCATCTGGGTGTCGAGGTACTTTCACTACCTCAGGACCAGACACAGGGGCCCGCAGTGACAACCGTCCCATCTTAGCAACTGATCCAGGAATCTCCGGCTGTGGAAGGGCAGAAAAGGGGACAGATCCCTCCTCAGGCTTCGAGGCCTCCCCCGGGGTGTACTATCCCCAGTGGACATGGGTGGGTCCCTATTTCTACGGGACGAGGACAGGGGCATCTTATCCCAACCCTTCCGTTCAAACAGTTCATCAACTGCGGCGTCATCTTCCGCATCGGAGATTGACTCCAGGTCGGAGGTATCGTATTCCTCCGCAGGCAGGTAACTCCTGGTAGAGGACGAGTCACCCCCTTTGACTAATTCACGGGCATGTGAATCCCCAACACTTGGGACCTTAGACAGAGTCTCTTCCCCCGGCTTACCTCGGCCTGTAGCTGAATCAGGACGTCCGGGGCTTTTCCCTTCGGATGCATCCGTTCCGAGTAAGCGCTGGGGCGTAGCTCCACCACGGCCGCGGGAAGGTTTCATGAACCCGATCTTCCTCTTGGGCGGTGGGAGAAAAGACTTTGCGGTGACCGAAGCAGCATCCTCCGGTCTCTCAATCTCTGGAACAATCTCATCTCTGACTTCCTCCGAAGTCCCGACAGTGCGCGCAGGGGTGGCTGTGTAAGCTCTGATTCCTCCTTCCAGAGTGGTGGCGCCCATAAGGCAATTGAGGTGGACAGCCCGAGGCTTCTCTGTAGGTTGCTCGACCTCAAACAAGAACTCCTTACATTGCTCGCATCGCCCGAATGGCTTCAGATGCACCACCAGTCCCGAGCAGCTGGGACAAATCACTCCGAGGGCCTCCACATCTTTGCAAACGTAGAGGGCAAAACGTCCCCGGGGCTTGAGCCGAATCCTCGTGTCCGTTAAGGGAGCAGCAAATGAAGTCATCTTCATGGTAGTAGTAGCCGGAACCCATGAGGCATGAGAAGCCATGTTATCCATTTGCTGTTCCATCGCGCACTGTCCCTTTCGCGCCAAAGTCCCCACGTGCAACTCCACACATGGCCAGACTCCTCCCATCTCCTGCACTGTTCACGGGCTTTCTCTCTGTCACGCCCACGAACTACGCAGTCAGGGTTCTCCTCGTGGCGCAGTTCTCCATATGGCCGACCTCCACGGAACTTCACTGGGGAATAAAGTTCAAACTCTGGGGGGGTCTTCAACACTTCCCAACCGCAGACAAATCCCGGACTCAAGCCCTCACGTGTAGCGCACACACCCCTCTCTTTACCTGCATTAATTTCAGCTCCTCTCTTTTTCACAACAGTTTTTTTTTTATTTGAACCGTCCATAGCAAACAGTCCATAGCAACCGTCCATAGTTACCAGTCCATAGCAACCGTCCATAGCAACCATCCAAAACGAGAATTTTTTCAAAACAAGAGAATTATTTTCTTTTTCAAAACAAGATTTTTTTTGAAAAATTTAACCGTCCATAGCAACCAGTCTATAGCAACCGTCCATAGCAACCATTCAAAACAAGATTTTTTTTAAATTTAAACTGTCCATAGCAACCAATACATAGCAACTATCCAAAACGAGAATTTTTTTATTTTTTTTAATTTGTACTGTCCATAGCAACTGTCCATAGCAACCATCAAAAACGAGATATTTTTTTTCAAAACGAGAAAATAGTTTTCTTTTTCAAAACGATAATTTTTAACAAATCCATAGCAACCAGTCCATAGCAACCAGTCCATAGCAACCATCCAAAACCAGATTTTTTTTAAAAATGAGAAAACTATTTTCTTTTTCAAAACAAGATTTTTTTTTTGAACTGTCCAAAAGCAACTAGTCCATAGCAACCAGTCCATAGCAACCATCCAAAACAAGATTTATTTTTTTTAAAACGAGAAAAAAAAAATCTTTTTCACAACAGTTTTTTTATTTTTTATTTGAACCGTCCATAGCAACCAGTCCATAGCAACCGTCCATAGTTACCAGTCCATAGCAACTAGTTCATAGCAACCAGTCCATAGCAACCATCCAAAACGAGAATTTTTTCAAAACAAGAGAATTATTTTCTTTTTTAAAACAAGATTTTTTTGGAAAAATTGAACCGTCCATAGCAACCAATTCATAGCAACAGTCCATAGCAACCATCCAAAACGAGAATAGTTTTTTTCAAAACAAGAAAATAATTTTCTTTTTCAAAACGATAATTTTTAACCAATCCATAGCAACCAGTCCATAGCAACCGTCCATAGCAACTGTCCATAGCAACCAGTCCATAGCAACCATCAAAAACTAGATATTTTTTTTTTTCAAAACGAGAAAATTATTTTCTTTTTCAAAACGATAATTTTTAACCAGTCCATAGCAACCAGTCCATAGCAACCATCCAAAATGAGATTTTTTTTCAAAATAAGAAAATAATTTTCTTTTTCAAAATTTTTTTTTTTTTTTTAAATTTGAACCATCCATAGCAACCAGTCTATAGCAACCAATTCATAGCAACCGTCCATAGCAACCAGTCCATAGCAACCATTCAAAACGAGAATTGTTTTTTTTATTTGAACCATCCATAGCAACCAGTCCATGGCAACCAGTCCATAGCAACCGTCCATAGTTACCAGTCCATAGCAACTAGTTCATAGCAACCAGTCCATAGCAACCGTCCATAGCAACCATCCAAAACGAGAATTTTTTCAAAACAAGAGAATTATTTTCTTTTTTAAAACAAGATTTTTTTGGAAAAATTGAACCGTCCATAGCAACCAATTCATAGCAACAGTCCATAGCAACCATCCAAAACGAGAATAGTTTTTTTCAAAACAAGAAAATAATTTTCTTTTTCAAAACGATAATTTTTAACCAATCCATAGCAACCAGTCCATAGCAACCGTCCATAGCAACTGTCCATAGCAACCAGTCCATAGCAACCATCAAAAACTAGATTTTTTTTTTTCAAAACGAGAAAATTATTTTCTTTTTCAAAACGATAATTTTTAACCAGTCCATAGCAACCAGTCCATAGCAACCATCCAAAATGAGATTTTTTTTCAAAATAAGAAAATAATTTTCTTTTTCAAAATTTTTTTTTTTTTTTAAATTTGAACCATCCATAGCAACCAGTCTATAGCAACCAATTCATAGCAACCGTCCATAGCAACCAGTCCATAGCAACCATTCAAAACGAGAATTGTTTTTTTTATTTGAACCATCCATAGCAACCAGTCCATGGCAACCAGTCCATAGCAACCGTCCATAGTTACCAGTCCATAGCAACTAGTTCATAGCAACCAGTCCATAGCAACCGTCCATAGCAACCATCCAAAACGAGAATTTTTTCAAAACAAGAGAATTATTTTCTTTTTTAAAACAAGATTTTTTTGGAAAAATTGAACCGTCCATAGCAACCAATTCATAGCAACAGTCCATAGCAACCATCCAAAACGAGAATAGTTTTTTTCAAAACAAGAAAATAATTTTCTTTTTCAAAACGATAATTTTTAACCAATCCATAGCAACCAGTCCATAGCAACCGTCCATAGCAACTGTCCATAGCAACCAGTCCATAGCAACCATCAAAAACTAGATATTTTTTTTTCAAAACGAGAAAATTATTTTCTTTTTCAAAACGATAATTTTTAACCAGTCCATAGCAACCAGTCCATAGCAACCATCCAAAATGAGATTTTTTTTTTCAAAATAAGAAAATAATTTTCTTTTTCAAAATTTTTTTTTTTTTTTTAAATTTGAACCATCCATAGCAACCAGTCTATAGCAACCAATTCATAGCAACCGTCCATAGCAACCAGTCCATAGCAACCATTCAAAACGAGAATTGTTTTTTTTATTTGAACCATCCATAGCAACCAGTCCATGGCAACCAGTCCATAGCAACCATCCAAAACAAGATTTTTGTTTTCAAAACGAGAAAAAAAAATCTTTTTTAAAATGAGAATTTTTAACCAATACATAGCAACCAGTCCATAGCAACCAATCAATAGTAACCATCCAAAATGAGAATTTTTTTTCAAAATGAAATGATTATTGTTTTTTAAAATTTGAACAATCCATAGCAACCAGTACATAGCAACCGTCCATAGCAACCAGTCCATAGCAAACATCCAAAACTAGATCCTTTTTCAAAAGGAGATAATTTTCTTTTTTAAAACGAGAAATTTTACCAGTCCATTGCAACCGTCCATAGCAACCATCCAAAACAAGATTTTTGTTTTCAAAACGAGATAATAATTTTCTTTTTCAAAAAGGATTTTTTTTAAATTTGAACCGATCATAGCAACCAGTCTATAGCAACCAATTCATAGCAACCGTCCATAGAAACCAGTCCATAGCAACCATCCAAAACGAGAATTGTTTTTTTTATTTCAACCATCCATAGCAACCAGTCCATAGCAACCATCCAAAACTAGATTTTGTTTTCAAAACGAGAAAAAATAAATCTTTTTTAAAACGAGAATTTTTAACCAATACATAGCAAACCAGTCCAAAGCAACCAATCCATAGTAACCATCCAAAACGATATTTTTTTTTCAAAATGAAATGATTATTGTTTTTTAAAAATTGAACCATCCATAGCAACCAGTCCATAGCAACCATCCATAGCAACCAGTCCATAGCAACCATCCAAAACTAGATCCTTTTTCAAAAGGAGATAATTTTCTTTTTTAAAACGATAATTTTTAACCAGTCCATAGCAACCAGTCCATAGCAACCATCCAAAACGAGATTTTTTTTAAAAATGAGAAAACTATTTTATTTTTCAAAACGAGAATTTTTTATTTTTTTTAATTTTGAACTGTCAATAGCAACCATTTCAAAGCAACCAGTCCATAGCAACCATTCATAGCAACCAGTCCATAGCAACCATCCAAAACGAGATTATTTTTCAAAAGGAGATAATTTTCTTTTTTAAAACAAGAATTTTTACCAGTCCATAGCAACCAGTCCATAGCAACCATCCAAAACAATATTTTTGTTTTCCAAACGAGATAATAATTTTCTTTTTCAAAAGGATTTTTTTTTTAAATTTGAACCGATTATAGCAACCAGTCCATAGCAACCATCCAAAATGATTTTCTTTTTCAAAACGAGAATTATTTTTTTGAAAATTTGAACCATCCATAGCAACCAGTCTATAGCAACCAATTCATAGCAACCATCCATAGCAACCAGTCCATAGCAACCATCCAAAACTAGAATTGTTTTTTTATTTGAAACATCCATAGCAACCAGTCCATAGCAACCATCCAAAACAAGATTTTTTTTTTCAAAACGAGAAAGAAAAATCTTTTTTAAAACGAGAATTTTTAACCAATGCATAGCAACCAGTCCAAAGCAACTAATCCATACTAACCATCCAAAACGATTTTTTTTTCAGATTGAAATGATTATTGTTTTTTCAAATTTGAACCATCCATAGCAACCAGTCCATAGCAACCGTCCATAGCAACCAGTCCATAGCAACCATCCAAAACTAGATTCTTTTTCAAAAGGAGATAATTTTCTTTTTTAAAACGAGAATTTTTAACCAGTCCATAGCAACCAGTCCATAGCAACCATTCAAAACGAGAATTTTTTATTTTTTTTATTTTGAACTGTCAATAGCAACCAGTCTATAGCAACCAATTCATAGCAACCGTCCATAGCAACCAGTCCATAGCAACCATTCAAAACGAGAATTGTTTTTTTTATTTGAACCATCCATAGCAACCAGTCCATGGCAACCAGTCCATAGCAACCATCCAAAACAAGATTTTTGTTTTCAAAACGAGAAAAAAAAATCTTTTTTAAAATGAGAATTTTTAACCAATACATAGCAACCAGTCCATAGCAACCAATCAATAGTAACCATCCAAAATGAGAATTTTTTTTCAAAATGAAATGATTATTGTTTTTTAAAATTTGAACAATCCATAGCAACCAGTACATAGCAACCGTCCATAGCAACCAGTCCATAGCAAACATCCAAAACTAGATCCTTTTTCAAAAGGAGATAATTTTCTTTTTTAAAACGAGAAATTTTACCAGTCCATTGCAACCGTCCATAGCAACCATCCAAAACAAGATTTTTGTTTTCAAAACGAGATAATAATTTTCTTTTTCAAAAAGGATTTTTTTTAAATTTGAACCGATCATAGCAACCAGTCTATAGCAACCAATTCATAGCAACCGTCCATAGAAACCAGTCCATAGCAACCATCCAAAACGAGAATTGTTTTTTTTATTTCAACCATCCATAGCAACCAGTCCATAGCAACCATCCAAAACTAGATTTTGTTTTCAAAACGAGAAAAAATAAATCTTTTTTAAAACGAGAATTTTTAACCAATACATAGCAAACCAGTCCAAAGCAACCAATCCATAGTAACCATCCAAAACGATATTTTTTTTTCAAAATGAAATGATTATTGTTTTTTAAAAATTGAACCATCCATAGCAACCAGTCCATAGCAACCATCCATAGCAACCAGTCCATAGCAACCATCCAAAACTAGATCCTTTTTCAAAAGGAGATAATTTTCTTTTTTAAAACGATAATTTTTAACCAGTCCATAGCAACCAGTCCATAGCAACCATCCAAAACGAGATTTTTTTTAAAAATGAGAAAACTATTTTATTTTTCAAAACGAGAATTTTTTATTTTTTTTAATTTTGAACTGTCAATAGCAACCATTTCAAAGCAACCAGTCCATAGCAACCATTCATAGCAACCAGTCCATAGCAACCATCCAAAACGAGATTATTTTTCAAAAGGAGATAATTTTCTTTTTTAAAACAAGAATTTTTACCAGTCCATAGCAACCAGTCCATAGCAACCATCCAAAACAATATTTTTGTTTTCCAAACGAGATAATAATTTTCTTTTTCAAAAGGATTTTTTTTTTAAATTTGAACCGATTATAGCAACCAGTCCATAGCAACCATCCAAAATGATTTTCTTTTTCAAAACGAGAATTATTTTTTTGAAAATTTGAACCATCCATAGCAACCAGTCTATGGCAACCAATTCATAGCAACCATCCATAGCAACCAGTCCATAGCAACCATCCAAAACTAGAATTGTTTTTTTATTTGAAACATCCATAGCAACCAGTCCATAGCAACCATCCAAAACAAGATTTTTTTTTTCAAAACGAGAAAGAAAAATCTTTTTTAAAACGAGAATTTTTAACCAATGCATAGCAACCAGTCCAAAGCAACTAATCCATACTAACCATCCAAAACGATTTTTTTTTCAGATTGAAATGATTATTGTTTTTTCAAATTTGAACCATCCATAGCAACCAGTCCATAGCAACCGTCCATAGCAACCAGTCCATAGCAACCATCCAAAACTAGATTCTTTTTCAAAAGGAGATAATTTTCTTTTTTAAAACGAGAATTTTTAACCAGTCCATAGCAACCAGTCCATAGCAACCATTCAAAACGAGAATTTTTTATTTTTTTTATTTTGAACTGTCAATAGCAACCAATCCAAAGCAACCAGTCCATAGCAACCAATCCATCACAACCAATCCAAAGCAACCAATCCATAGCAACCGTCCATAGCAACCATCCATCACAACCAATCCAAAGCAACCAGTCCATAGCAACCAGTCCATAGCAACCGTCCATAGCACTTCATTTTTGGATTTCAAGTTTATGTCACTTATGAACATTATTATTTGGGATTGATTTTTACCTCACCTCCCAATTAGATGAATGTGTATTTTTCCTTGGACTTTTTTTCTATTCAATTTTGAATATTGAGTTTTTTATAGTTAAGCACTTTTTGCTTTTATGATTATCAGTAATTATCATAGTATTCTTGCTTTTATATGTACACTGGTTTTTGTTTTGGTGACACATTTAACAACGTATATCCAAGTGTGATTCATTATTTCACTTAGACTAAACAAAAATTAGCGCCACACTTATATCTACACTTTCTACTTGCTTTATCTACAGCAGTATTGGTGGCTGGCTTTTTTGTGTTTATCTCAGCGCAGTATGCTCCTATTTTTCCCTATGAGGTCACTGCCACTGACCTTGAACATGAACTTCCTTCTTAGAGTATCTGGCCCATGTCAAGGAGAAGACATCCCTCCGGAGAGTAACCAGAGGCCCCCACCGTCACCACGACTCTGCGCTGGGTCTTCGGAAGGGGCTACCTCCCTGGCCTCCTCGTCCCAGATACGGGTCCCCTCGCAAGGCGGCACCCTGGGAGTCCTCGATCCCTAGCGGACTCCAGCCGAAGGTGCTGGGCCCAGGGCCTTCAAAATAGTACCTCACCCCAGACTGAAAGTGTCTGGGATGGAACGGGAACTCCACCTCCGGGCCTAGGGCACCCGGAGACGACCCTCACTCACACCCAGGCCGAAGGTGCCTGGGCGTGGACCTCGAATGGCAGATGTTCACCCCTTTTATACCCTCTCCCGACTAGCACAGCAGGTTCCTCACCCCACCGTACTACTGCCGAGAGGGGAAACAAAAGGCACAGCCCTCTATCGGTGGTTCAACCCTGGCCCACGGTGACAGCGCCACCTGTAGGCCACAGGGAACTGTACACCAATACTATCCCCCGTGAACAGAAATGGTCCATAAATCCTAACAATCAGTGTGTCTGTACCTAATTACCACTCAGACACTCCCCCTAAATTGAACACCCCGCTACACACGATTGCAGCAAGTCCGCACTTCATGACTCCACATCCATTTTATTTTAAAACATTCTGCAAGTCTGCTACAAGTTCTGGTTCAGTTATATTGTGCAATAGTCATCCCACCTTAGCGGTCACTGTGACTTGCAGAGCTCTTGCTGTAGACTCACCACTGCAACTTTACTCTTGCTAGAGACTCGCCACGCAAATTTGCTACAAATTGAAAAAGTGTCAACTAGAACAAGTTACCAAACCTTGCTCCCATATATTCATAGTATCGGGGATGGAGGCACATGTTTTGGCCTCATATAAAGTCCCAAACCCCTTATTTCTTTTTTTTTTTTCATATGTAGCGCCCACCCTATTTAGGGGTGCTATATACCCAAATTTAAGGGCTGGTCTGATATAGTAGTTAGGCTCAGACCGTTCTCATTGATAGGTTGTGCTACTTTATTTCTCCAGGTGGTATACTGGTGTGCAGTTCCCTGTAGCCTGTAGGTGGCGCTGCCATGGCAGGTCAGGGTTGAACCATCAGTAATAGTGCTGTGCCTTGGGGTGTCCTCTCTGGGCAGCGGTACAGTGGGCATGGTTTGCCTGATGTGCATGCTGGGAGAGGATACATAAGGGGGAGACGCCGCCTGGGGGGGGTTCTTCGAGGAGGAGAGGAGTCGGAGTCCAAGTGTGTGGCGCATAGCCCTCCAGGCCATGGGGCCACGTGCGCATCAGTCCCAGGCACCTTTAGCCCTGGGGCTGCAACTTCAACACTGGGCCCAGCACCTTTAGCTGGAGCCCACTTCTGGGAAGAAGAACCCCAGGGTGTCCCTTTCGAGGGAGCCCGCTTCTAAGAGGAGGAGGCCGGGGGAGGACCTTTCTGACGGACCGGTGAGAGTTCATGGTGAAGGAAGGGGCCCGGTAACTTTCTGGAGGGATGCATCTATCCACCAAGGGCCTAGTAATGTGCTGCTGCTGGCACCTGTCCTTATATTGCAAAAGCTGAGAAGTTCGGGATCTGATAGATTCTGTGACAGAGAGTCTCCCGATCGTATCTAGGAAAATAACCTAATTAAGCGTCCGAGCATTACTTTGGCTGCTAGGATCCACTTTTACAGGAGACTATCCGGGTGAGCTGAACCTACACTGGGATAGAGTGGTGATTGTAATATCTACTTGTGCCTGGACCTACCTTTCAAAACATTGCTGTCCTGTCTCTTATCCACTCTTTCCTATCTGCTGAACATTGAGAAAAATAAACTCAACGTTGGAGTTTAGAGTGATGTGGACATTGGAATTACTTGGGGGGAAAACAGAGACTTGTCCCTATATCCTAGGAGATTTGAACCAACTGATGGAGAACCTAGCTGTGGGACCCAAATACATGACACCGCTCAACCTCCTCAAACAGGAGGGTACGGGCATGTAGTACGGTGTGCCTTTTTCCTGCAAGTGAGCCAAAGGTAGGAAAAAGGGTCCGTGTGCTACACATAGAACAAGTTGCCAGTGCAGCAAGTTAACAAGATTTACGTTTCAACACTGCCACAAATTTGTGACACGTTATACTTGCTATCTGGGATACTAAGCTGTTGTCAATATAGTAAGTATGTTTATTTTAAAACGGGTGTGTGCCTATTTACTGGTAAAAATTCACAGTCAAAATAATGGTATTTTCCACTTGAGTCCTTATTCATGTTTACAGTGATTTTCATTCAACCAGGTGTGTCAGAGAGGCTGAGTTTGTTCTTTGAGTCGAGGCGCAGAACAGAGAACCCACATTTACCTTTTGGGGGTGGCGCCACACCTGTAATGACAGGCCAGTCTTTTTTTAATTTCTCTACTTGTTCCTATACCCTCTAGTGAAAATAGTATAGCAAATCTAAAAATATAACATGTGCTTTTGACCCAGTTAGCCCTGAAGAGTCAGCTTAGGGAGCTTCAGAGGATTAACTTTGTCCACACTCGGTCCAGTCCATGAAGGGGGACACAAACACATTGACACACACACGTTACCCAACCAGAAAGGTCCAAAAGTGGATCTGGTTTCCTTGGGACACAAAGGAAAGGCAGAGATATAAGCAAGCTTAAGGGTAGCTTATCTAGCTGTCATATAGGGTCTGCATTCCCAATGGTTTCCGATCAGTGCACAATTTCTTCTGGAGACTTCATCCACTCCTTGCTCCTGACTCACCAAAAGCTGTTATTTATTTTTCTGGTTGACACACGGAGATAAAAATTAACTATACTTATGCAATAACAGATACAAAGGATGCAAACTCTGCATTTAAAACATCTGTTCTCCTGAAGTTTATTAGCACATTCTATTTTATACCCAATATAAGAAAGGAGGGGTGTGAGATGTTATGAAAAATCAGCAAATAGACTTTTTGGCAGTGGCTGAAACATACTTGGGGTATTGCTATGCTTTGGTGTTTGTGTTTGCTTTGTCATCGTAGACCTTACTTGAGAGCAAACAACCGTTGCTACAGCCAAGCTATTCTGGACACATGTTATACATCCCAACAGATTCTCTTAGACCAAGGTCTTAATTTTGAATCCCATGTTTTCTCTGAACTGTGTAGGTTGAGTGCAATTCTTAAGTCGCATACCACTCTGTACCATCCACAGGGGAATGGAGTGTATGAAGGTTTTAATGGAACACTTTAGTATGATTCATGCACTGGAGCAAGGCATAGGGACTGATGACCACAGTACATGGGTAATGTGGTTTGCAATCACGCAGTGCATAAACCTACACAGTATACACCCTGCTTTTTGATAATTGGACAAGATGGATTAATACCTTTGGACTTGCTGCTGGAGGCACACAAACTTGTATCTAAATGAGCTCCTAATGAGTGGGTACAAGCAGTGGCGTATCCAAGATATGGCAGATATGGCAAATGCCATAGGCGCCGTATGAAGGGGGTGCTTGTGAGTGACTGGGAAACAAGTAGGGAATGAAATGAAGACACACAGCCAGTCAGCCACCCTAAAAGCTGATTGCCGTAACTAGTTGCTAGGGCCGCCCCGCTTGGCATCTAGCAACGAGTGTTGTCACAAGCAGAGTCTCAGAGCGAGGTCCAGAAGAGCAGGGCATGTATCTAGCGGTGTGCTGTACTCTGAATCCACCCACCTCCTCTCCTCCGGCCGTGGTGCCCAGACAGAGTGACTTGCAGCCAGGGGACTTGTTCACGCTGTGTGACTGACTGTGTCTCCTCCAGGCTCCACCCACCTCCTTCTCCGGCCTGGCGGGATTATGCAGTGCTGACTAGGCTCCTCCTTGCTGGATCAGATCAACAGCTGCCCCTGTCCTGCCAGCAGCACAGAGGCAGTGCCCGGCAACCTCTCCTTCTCCCGCCCGCGGCCCGACTGTCTGAGGGGCTCCCTGGCCCGAACCAGTGGACCACAACCGGTGCTCACACTCACCAGTCCAGATTAGAAGGTGAAGAAATGGAATAGAATTGGGAGATGGTGACACAAGTTGGGGGCAGCCCTGGGGACAGTAATACACAAGGCTGACATGTGGTGGACAGTAATAAATTAAGCGTACAAGTGGGGGGTCATGGGACAGTATTACTGACCCCCACTTTTCAGCCTTATGTATTAATGTCCCCCACATGTCAGCTTCATGTATTACTGTCAAAGTAAGATATGAAGGTGATACAGGGGAACAACAACTGAGGGGACAGTAATGACGAAGGTGACACAAGTGGGCAGTGGCGGCTGGTGCTCAAGATTTTTGGGAGGTGCAAACAAACTGAAAAAACAAACAATCAAACGCAACCACTGTGACCATCAAACACTCTCACTGTGCCCTTAAATTCTCCCACTGTGCTATCAAATGCTGCCACTGTACCCATCAAACGCAGCCACTGTGCCCATCAAATGCTGCCACTGTGCCATCAAATGCTGCCACTGTGCCATCAAATGCTCCCACTGTGCCATCAAACGCTCCCCCTGTGCCCATCAAACGCTCCCCCTGTGCCCATCAAACGCTCCACCTGTGCCCATCAAACGCTCCCCCTGTGCCCATCAAACGCAGCCACTGTTCCCATCAAACGCAGCCACTGTTCCCATCAAACGCAGCCACTGTGCCCATCAAACGCAGCCACTGTGCCCATCAAATGCTCCCACTGTGCCCATCAAATGCTCCCACTGTGCCCATCAAATGCTCCCACTGTGCCCATAAAATGCTGTCACTGTGCCATCAAATGCTGCCACTGTGCCCATAAAATGCTGCCACAGTGCCATCGAATGCCGCCACTGTGATCCCCACCCACTCGCCGTCTGCCCGGCCCATACCCTGTTTTGGTAGGGCAGCGGGTAAGGGCGGCGAGCGGTGTCCTCCATGCGTCTTCTCCCATCCTCTCAGGCAATTGGAAGCCTGATATGCGTCCAATCACAGCGCCTGTCGTTTCAGCCAATCAGGTGACGGGTAACAGACCCGAGCACATGATTGGCGGAGAGGCAATTCAGTGTTAGAGAAGCGAATATTCATTCGCTGTTTTAACACACCTGGGTGAACTGCGAGGGCCAAGCATGGCGCTTCCAGGTCACCGTTTGAGGCCTATTAGAGCTTATGGCTCTAATCAGGTTCTTCAAAAACACCCCCCACCGCTGTAATTCAGGTGCCCGGCACCTGAAAAGGGGCTGCGCGCCTGAATAGGGGGTGGCAGCGGCGGCCAGGGATAGATTCATGCTATGCATGAATCTATCCATGATTCATAGAGGGGGTGGCTGGAGAAAGGGGGCAGCACCCGTGCGCCATTATGGACGCACCGCCACTGCAAGTGGGGGACAGGAAAGAGAAGGTGACACAAGTGGGGGACAGTAAAGAAGCTGATAAGTGAGGGGATATGAAGACAACACAGGGGAACAGCTGAGGGAATAGTAATGAAATGAAGGTGACACAAGGAACTCACGGGACGTTAATGAAGGTGACACACATGGAACTGAGAGGACATTGATGAAGGAGACAGAGAGAACGGAGGGGACACTAATAAAAGGAGACACACAGAGAACTGAGGGAACACTAATAAAGGAGACACACAGAGAACTGAGGGGACACTAAACAGGGTGAATTAGATTTAAATCCCCACTCGTCTCCCCCTCCTCTCCGCTGCTCCGGCATTGTCACTGTGGTTGCCCGGCTATGGCTTCACAGCTGCGCACTGCGCATGCGGGAGCCGCACTGCGCACTGTGACGTGTCCCAGATGACTGCAGAGAGGGAGGGGGGAACTTCCTTCTGGCGCCGCGGTGCCCCGGGAAGAAGGGGGAACTGGAACCCTCTAAAAAGAGGGTATCCTTCCCCCCCCCCAAAAAAAATGACATGCCAAATGTGGAATGTCAGGGGGTTACCTGCACTTAAAGCGGAAGTTCCATTTTTGGGTGTGTAGCAATACCCCCAGTTAAGAGGGCTGCAGGTATAGTTTTGGGCCTGTAACACACTGCTGTCAACCCCCAGGAACTGGCTCTAACCTCCCTTGGAAGTGTGAACCCACTAGGCTATAGGAATCACCACTCCACAATAAAGCATACACAATAGTTAATTTTTAAATTACCTGAGCTGACTGCTTCAGCTGGGATAAACAGTACGCCACACACTTGTCTGCTTAACCACAAATACTTTACTGAATAGAAATATAGGATTAGACAATGGTACATTTATCTATGCAGGGCCCTGCGATATCAATAGTCAAGCAAATAACAAGTATTATATTCTAACAGTCTTATGCGCACTCAATGTCTCTTAATAAACTACACTCGCGAGTAGTGATGAGCCGAACACCCCCGGGTTCGGTTCGCACCAGAACCCGCGAACGGACCGAAAGTTCGTACGAACATTAGAACCCTATTAAATACAATGGATGCGAACGTTCGAATTCTAAAGTGCTAATTATAACAACTATTATGCATGTTATTGTCCTAAAAAGGGTTTGGGAACCCGGGTTCTGCACCAGGGGACATGTATCAATGCAAAAAGAAGTTTTAAAAACGGTCGTTTTTCGGGAGCAGTCATTTTAATGATGCATAAAGTGAAAAAAAAAAAGTCAAATATTCCTTTAAATATCGTACCTGGGGGGTGTCTAAAGTATGCCTGTGAAGTGCCACGTGTTTCCCGTGTTTAGAACTGTCCCTGCACAAAATGACACTTCTAAAGGAAAAAAAAGCCATTTAAAACTGCTTGCGGCTTTAATGTAATGTCTGGTCCCGGTAATATGGATGAAAATCTTTAAGAAAAATGGCATAGCTACCCCATGACCCCCCCCCCCCTACCCCAGCCCATTACCAGCCCCTTTGGGTCTTGTATGGATATTAAGGGGAACCCCGCACATAAAATAAAAAAGGCCCTATATACTCTGAACAGCCGTATACAGGCGGTGCATACAAGACAGGGACTGTAGGTTTGTTCTTATGTAGAATGTGTTTGTAATTTTGAACAGGTACATTGTTGAAGTGTAGCTCCAGCCCAAAAATCTATTTTTAAACTTTTTGGAAAACATAGGTAAGGGTTAGCACCCCTGTAACATTTGTTTTGCCGTCTGTGCCCCTGTTCAGAACATTTCACCTCACTTTCCGTCCCAATGACAACTGTTTTTGAAATGTGGTGTTTTTCTTGAAACAAGGATTGCTGATAAAGCATCAGTACAGAGGAGACACCTTTCTCCCATATTTATTCTTACAGGAGAGAATTTTCCTTCCTAGTGGTAGATTTCCTCTCACTTCCTGTTGTCTTCTTGCGTTTGCAAGTAGGAGTCGTTTGTAAGTTGGATGTTTGAAAGTAGGGACCTGCCGTATATACTCTGCAGAAATAGGCCCCTTAGTTGTTGGTGTTGGCACAACACTGTAAGCACTCACAGTTACTCTTGGTTGGTGCTGGAACGCCCTGCTGTCAACTATTATATCAGGAATTTTAATTACATATAATTGTTGAACAGTGGTAGTAAAAATTGGGCCTTTGATGGTGGTGCTGGTGCCACAACACTGTAAGCCCTGACAGTTACTCTTGGTGGGTGCAGCAATGGGCCCTGCTGTGAATTATTAGATCAAGAATTGTAATTGCATGCCCCTGTTGAACAGGGGCTGAAAAATTGGGCCTTAGGCACTGGTGGCACAACACTACAACCCCTCACAGATACTGTACTTGGAGCACAGCAATGAGCCCTGTTGCAAAGTATTGCTTCAAAAATTGTAATGACACGCCCCTGTTAAACAGGGGCTGAAAAATTGGGCCTTAGGCACTGGTGGCACAACACTACAACCCCTCACAGATACTGTACTTGGAGCACAGCAATGAGCCCTGTTGCAAAGTATTGCTTCAAAAATTGTAATGACACGCCCCTGTTAAACAGGGGCTGAAAAATTGGGCCTTAGGCACTGGTGGCACAACACTACAACCCTTCACAGATACTGTACTTGGAGCACAGCAATGAGCCCTGTTGCAAAGTATTGCTTCAAAAATTTTAATGACACGCCCCTTTTAAACAGGGGCTGAAAAATTGGGCCTTAGGCACTGGTGCCACAACACTCCAACCCCTCACAGATACTGTACTTGGAGCACAGCAATGAGCCCTATGGCAAATTATTGCTAAAAAAATTGTAATTACACGCCCCTGTAAAACAGGGGCTGAAAAATTGGGCCTTAGCCACTGGTGGCGGCACCCATAAACAAAAATGATCTTCCAAGCTATCATCATCAATCGTATCATTGAGGACTCGGAGGAGGAGGATAGCCAGTCAACATAACAGCACAGGCACTCAGCATCAGCATCAGTCTTGAAGGGATGTGACATGTTAAAATCAATTAGTCTGTTATATCAGCATCAGGTGTGTGGTAGCTGGTGGTGATCCAAGACTGGTTCATCTTGATGAAAGTCAGTCGATCAACCGAGTCGGTGGACAGGCGCACCCTGTGATCCGTGACAAATCCTCCAGCAGCACTGAATGTGCGTTCCGAAAGAACGCTGGATGCAGGACAGGCCAGTAGCTCAATTGCATACTGTGCAAGCTCTGGCCAGTGATCCATCCTCAAGACCCAGTAAGCCAGAGGATTTTCGGTGGGGAAGGTGTCCAAGTCTGACCTTGCCCCTAGATATTCCTGCACCATGTTTATCAGATGCTGGCGATGGTTGCTGGAACCGATCATACTTTGGGGCTGCGGACTAAAGAATTGTCTGAACGCATCGGTCAGACGGCCACCTTCCCCACCGCTCCTTCTTTGACTGGCCGAAGCCTCAGCAACTCGTTGTCCAGGACCAGGAGTTTGTAACCTCCCAGTCTCTGGGAACGCGTTGCACAGACCTTTCTGCAAGGCCTCCCGGAGTTGTCTCATCCTCTGCTCCCTCTGCGAAGGTAACATAAGGTCCGCAACCTTACCCTTGTACCGTGGATCAAGGAGAGTGGCCAGCCAGTAATGGTCCCTCTCCTTGATCCGAAGAATACGAGGATCCTTCCGCAGACTTTGCAGGATCAGGGAGGCCATGCAGCGTAGGTTTGCTGAGGCATTCGCTCCGGAGTCCTCTGGGTCACTAAGGACGACATGATCCGCAGCCACCTCCTCCCAGCCACGTACAAGTCCACTGGTTTCTTGGGACTGTAAATCATCCCTAAAAGACTGCTGCTGATGATGCTGAGTGCCAGCCTCCACCTCAATGCTGACACAATCCTCCTCCTCCTCCTCCTCCTCTTCCTGTGCGATGGGTGGGACAGAAGGAACACTGTCTGGGTAAAGGGGGCCTTGAGAGGCAAGGAAGTCCTCCTCTTCCTGCCTCTGTTCTGCCTCAAGTGCCCTGTCCATTATTCCACGCAGTGTGTGCTCCAACAGGTGGACAAGAGGTACAGTGTCACTGATGCATGCACTGTCACTGCTCACCATCCTCGTGGCCTCCTCAAATGGTGCCAGGACAGTGCATGCATCCCTGATCATGCCCCACTGGCGTGGAGGAAAAAAAAACAAGCTCCCCTGACCCTGTCCTGGTGCCGTAGTCGCACAGGTACTCATTGATGGCCCTCTGCTGCGTGTGCAGCCGCTGCAGCATGGCCAACGTTGAGTTCCACCTGGTGGGCATGTCACATATAAGGCGGTTCTTGGGCAGGTTCAACTCCTTTTGCAGCTCAGCCAGGCGAGCACTGGCATTATAAGATCTGCGGAAATGCACACAGACTTTCCTGGCCTGCCTCAGGACATCCTGTAAGCCCGGGTACCTGACCAAGAACCGCTGCACCACCAGGTTAAGGACGTGAGCCACACAGGGCACATGGGTCAGTTGTCCCTGTCGGAGGGCGGAGAGGAGGTTGGTGCCATTGTCGCAAACCACCATTCCTGGCTTAAGCTGGCGTGGCGTCAACCACCTCTCGGCCTGGCCCTGCAGAGCAGACAGGACCTCTGCCCCAGTGTGGCTTCTGTCCCCCAAACACACCAGCGCAAGCACGGCATGGCATCTTTTTGCCTGCGTACTTGCGTAGCCCCGTGAACGGCTACGGAGCACCGCTGGTTCATAGGACAAACCACAGGAAGAGGCCATGGAGGAAGAAGAAGAGGAGGGGGTGGAGGAGAGAGGTGTGTCACAACCAGTAGTAGCATTTTGGAGGCGTGGCGGTGGAACAACCTCCAACACTACTGCACCTTGTCCTGCATCCTTCCCAGCTGCCAAAAGAGTGACCCAATGGGCCGTGAAAGAAAGGTAACGTCCCTGTCCATGCCTGCTGGACCATGAGTCAGCGGTAATATGCACCTTACCGCTGACCGCCCTGTCCAGCGAGGCCAAGACATTGCCTTCCACATGCCGGTAGAGAGCCGGAATAGCCTTTCGTGAGAAAAAGTGGCGTTTGGGAACCTGCCACTGAGGAACCGCACATTGCACAAACTCACGGAAGGGGGCCGAGTCTACCAACTGAAAAGGCAGCAGTTGAAGCGCTAGCAATTTACCCAAGCTAGCATTCAACCGCTGGGCATGTGGATGGCTGGGAGTGAACTTCTTTCGACGGTCCAGCAGCTGGGGCAGGGAAATTTGCCTGCTAGAATCGGACGTCGGTGTACTGCTAGCAGAGTGGCCGCAAGTACTTGGCTGTGACACACCTAATTCTACACCTTCATTCCTCTCAGTGCATGTTTCAGAGAGGACTGAAGTTATAGTGGGGTTGGAGATCCCAGCTGATGCGGTGCAAGGAGAGGTCCGCTTTGTTCTTTGGTGTGGGTCTTTGAGGTAGGCTTGCCAACGAGCTGCATGGCAGGTCAACATATGTCTGGTCAGGCATGTGGTACCCAAGCGGCTGATGTTTTGGCCACGCGATATACGCTTGAGACATATGTTGCAAACAGCAGCTGTGCGATCTGATGCACTAGCCTCAAAAAAGGCCCACACCAAGGAACTTTTTGAATGACGGGCAGAGGCAGCGCCCTGCACAGGCGGAGCTCTGCGGTGTGATTCCGTCGGTGTACTGCCCTTACGCTGGCCACCAAAGGGCATCCTGCCTCGTTGGAGATGTGCCTCCTCCTCATCCTCCTCCTCCTCCTCTCTCCTATTAGGCACCCACGTGGAGTCAGTGACCTCATCATCCCCTCCCTCCTCATCACTGGAGCCAATCTGGCAGTATGCTGCAGCTGCTGGAACATGACTGCCAGATTGGTGTCCTTCTTGAGCATCCCCTCTGTCTGCTCTCACGCTACTGCCTTCCTGTAGCTGGGTTTCATCATCAGACCCTTCGAAACGCTGGGCATCCTCCTGGAGCATGTACCCAACACTGTGCTCAAACAGTTCGGGGGACTCCTCAGGAGGAGGACATGGTGGGTCTAGGGAAGGAGTGACTGATGATGAGTCTGACATTGATACCAGGGAAGAGGACGCTTTGGCAGCTGCTTTGCCAGTACCCTGAGCCTGGGTGAGAGAGGATGAGGAGGAGGAGGAGGGCTTGGTCATCCACTCTACCAAGTCTTCGGCATGATGTGGCTCAACATGCCCAGCTGCCGAAAAGAAGGACAAGCGTGTCCCATGGCCATGTGCTGATGACAATGCACCGCGTCCACGACCAGCACTGTTGCCCCCAGACACAGAGCCTGCTTGCCCTCTTTTATTGCCTCCTGACTGTCTGCCTCTCCTTGTTTGCCTTCCAGACATTCTAATAGATGGCCTGCAGGGAGATGGGAAAAAAGCAATAAGGGCTACCTTCAGGTGTCCTTCTCTGTCCCTTTACTTAAGGATTTCTAAATATGGTTGAGGATGATTGCTTTTGCACAGAATAGCACAACGACAATTTCCCTGACTGTCCAAAAAACAAGGATTTCAAAGATGGTTGATGAGGAATGCTTTAGCACACTATTGCACAAGGAGAATTCCCCTCACTTTCCTTCTTTGTCCCTAGAAACAAGGACTCGCACAGTGAAAGAAACTGACACTCTCCCTACCTAGAGTTTTCTGTCCCTAGAAAAAATGTTTTTTTAAAGCACACTATAGCACAAGGAGAATTCCCCTCACTTTCCTTCTTTGTCCCTATAAACAAGGACTCGCACAGTGAAAGAAACTGACACTCTCCCTACCTAGAGTTTTCTGTCCCTAGAAAAAATGTTTTTTTAAAGCACACTATAGCACAAGGAGAATTCCCCTCACTTTCCTTCTTTGTCCCTAGAAACAAGGACTCGCACAGTGAAAGAAACTGACACTCTCCCTACCTAGAGTTTTCTGTCCCTAGAAAAAATGTTTTTTAAAGCACACTATAGCACAAGGAGAATTCCCCTCACTTTCCTTCTTTGTCCCTAGAAACAAGGACTCGCACAGTGAAAGAAACTGACACTCTCCCTACCTAGAGTTTTCTGTCCCTAGAAAAAATGTTTTTTTTAAAGCACACTATAGCACAAGGAGAATTCCCCTCACTTTCCTTCTTTGTCCCTAGAAACAAGGACTCGCACAGTGAAAGAAACTGACACTCTCCCTACCTAGAGTTTTCTGTCCCTAGAAAAAATGTTTTTTTAAAGCACACTATAGCACAAGGAGAATTCCCCTCACTTTCCTTCTGTCCCTAGAAACAAGGACTCGCACAGTGAAAGAAACTGACACTCTCCCTACCTAGAGTTTTCTGTCCCTAGAAAAAATGTTTTTTTAAAGCACACTATAGCACAAGGAGAATTCCCCTCACTTTCCTTCTTTGTCCCTAGAAACAAGGACTCGCACAGTGAAAGAAACTGACACTCTCCCTACCTAGAGTTTTCTGTCCCTAGAAAAAATGTTTTTTTAAAGCACACTATAGCACAAGGAGAATTCCCCTCACTTTCCTTCTTTGTCCCTAGAAACAAGGACTCGCACAGTGAAAGAAACTGACACTCTCCCTACCTAGAGTTTTCTGTCCCTAGAAAAAATGTTTTTTTAAAGCACACTATAGCACAAGGAGAATTCCCCTCACTTTCCTTCTTTGTCCCTAGAAACAAGGACTCGCACAGTGAAAGAAACTGACACTCTCCCTACCTAGAGTTTTCTGTCCCTAGAAAAAATGTTTTTTTAAAGCACACTATAGCACAAGGAGAATTCCCCTCACTTTCCTTCTTTGTCCCTAGAAACAAGGACTCGCACAGTGAAAGAAACTGACACTCTCCCTACCTAGAGTTTTCTGTCCCTAGAAAAAATGTTTTTTTAAAGCACACTATAGCACAAGGAGAATTCCCCTCACTTTCCTTCTTTGTCCCTAGAAACAAGGACTCGCACAGTGAAAGAAACTGACACTCTCCCTACCTAGAGTTTTCTGTCCCTAGAAAAAATGTTTTTTTAAAGCACACTATAGCACAAGGAGAATTCCCCTCACTTTCCTTCTTTGTCCCTAGAAACAAGGACTCGCACAGTGAAAGAAACTGACACTCTCCCTACCTAGAGTTTTCTGTCCCTAGAAAAAATGTTTTTTTAAAGCACACTATAGCACAAGGAGAATTCCCCTCACTTTCCTTCTTTGTCCCTAGAAACAAGGACTCGCACAGTAAAACACACTGACACTCTCCCTACCTATCCTTCTCTTTCCCTAAACTAAAGGAATCCAGGTTAAGCAAGAAAGAAATAAATGTCACTGTCCCTGCCTATGCTTGTCTTTCCCTGCTCCGGAACACACTACACTAGGCCGCCGTGCTGGCGGCCTTTTATAGTGTGGGGCGTGTACTAAACACCCTCAGCAATAATTGTCCACAGGCATCCTGCCTGTGGCCAATCATTGCTCTCCTCGCTGCCGGCGCTGTGATTGGCCAAGCATGCGGGGTCACAGTGCATGCTTGGCCAATCACAGCGCATGGATGACACTGCGATGGCGTAGTGCATTGTGGGCCGTTCGCGTCACTCGAATTTGGCGCGAACGGCCCAAATCGTTCGATCTTCGTCGAACGATCGAACAGCCGATGTTCGAGTCGAACGTATGTTCGACTCGAACACGAAGCTCATCCCTACTCGCGAGCCTTCCCCTCGTGGCCAAACAAATGTCTCCCCGCTGGACGGTCAGGCCTGACTAATTCACACACAGTTAGTTCGTTGAGAAGGTTCTTCGCTAGCAATGGTGGTGCACTTTGTAGATTATTTGTAATCCAATGGTATTAAACTGTTGGTTACTCAGCAAGCAATAAGACAACTTAACTCCGGCTGCACAACACACTGTTTCTCTGGGGTGCAGTATAACACTCCGGTAACCGTGGGCCCTGACCAAAGGATGCTGGGCCTAAAAGGTAGTCAAAGTATACTGAGCAAGTGCTCTCTCACCCGACCAGACCAGTCCGTACAACCGACTTCAGTAACTGATGTCCCTGAACACAGTCTCACGATACCCGTAGTCTCCGATCCTCTCGACCATCCGCGGGAGATTGATATATGAGACGACTCTGGGTTCTCCAGTGACGATTGGAAAGCTCTCCAGATCCTCTAGGCCCAGGCTCTCCAGCCTAGTCAAAACAACAGGCCCCAACGTAGGCTCCACTTGCTAGGAGGGCAGTGTCCGAAGAGACCCACGTGTTGCTCCTCCCACCTTAAATAGTCCTTCCCCAGCAGACCTTGGCCGAGCAATGCACTGTGGGTGCCCCGCTGCACACTGGGTATAGTAGTCTTTGTCCTCATTTAAAGCGATACCCCGCTACAGGTGGAACTATGCTTTAAATTCAGATTCAAATACCAAGCCGGCCAAAGTTGACCTTCTTTTGAAAGTGATAGTAGCCTGGCTGTCATGTTAAACTGGATTATCTAAGGTTATCTGAAAGATGGGTTTCAAATGTTTTGACAGGGGTGCAGTTTCAGTGCTTGCCATAGGCACCATTTTCACTAGCTACGCCTCTGGGTACAAGAGCAATAGAAGTAACTGGAGAAGGCAAAGCAAGTAGTAGTAGAATCGCATTGAAATTTGGCAGATAAGGCTGTGGTTGACTTGTTACTCCTGAGACCAGGGGACAGGGTACTTGTTAGGAATCCCAAATACGAGCGAGGCAATAAGCTGGAGCCTTGGTGGGAACCTTGCCCCTATTGTATTGAAAAACAGCTTTCCCAAAGTCACCTGTGTACGATGTTGTGGCAGAGGACAAGGGAGATATCAGGATGTGTTTGCATCGTAACTTGTTGCAACCTTGTGTTTTTGAGTCAGACTATTCTTCTCTGCACTCTGCAAGCTTCAGCAGTTGTGGCATGAGGAACTGACCCCCAATCCTACAGGTTTCTCTAGAGTGGTATCTGCCCCAATAGAAACTCAGCCACTGAGCTCAGAGGTTCCAGATGGTCCAGCCTTGATGTCTATGGATACTCTTGGGGATCAAATTAAAGAGGCCCTACTTGGGGTTGATAGTTGTGTGAATGAACAGCCTCCCATTGTACCCTATGTTGCCGGTTGAAAATGGCTCACGTGTAAATGAAGAAGAGAACTGAAAAGGATGCTGTCTTGCTAGGACTACCAGAGGACTGATGCCTGCTAAATATTCTGATTATCTTTTATGACTATTATTACTGTTTTTAATTCAATCTTATTTTATTTGTTTATGCAATGAAACGACAGAAAAAGACATACATTGTCTTAAACATTACAAACATTAATAGGATACATCCTCAACAGGCATCATGTGTGTCAGAACAGAGCAGGGCTAAGTACCATCAGATGAAGGTATACACAAACCTATTTGGAGAGTATGAAGTAGGGTCACTCAATGGGTTGTAGGTAGTAGGTAAATTGAAGCCCTGGTACGTTATCCTACTGGGTTCTTAGAGGTGTATTTATGTGTAGAGAAAAGAGAAAGAGTCAGAGTCAGGGGCAAATAGTAGGGGTACACAGATAGGGGACAGGGATCAGAATCACTCCATCAAGGTCCGAGAGCGGTCTCGTCCAGGGCACACTCCGCCCAAGAGATAAACTCTGAGGAGTACCGAAACACGGACCACGAAGTCCATGTGAGAGAGAACTGTTCACTTTTGTCATTTTCCTCCGCCACCAGGCGCTCAAGGTCCCTAATGCGGTCCACCTCAACAGCCCAATCCCCCAGGGAAGGCATGGTTGCCGTTCTCCAATGACGGGGAATCACTACCCTGACCGCCGCCAGAAAGTGTCGCAAGACATCATTTCTGATGGATTTAAATGATCCTGGGATAATAGACAAGAGAGCCACCTCAGGTGAAGGGTGGATAGAGGTCGCCATCAATTTGCAGTAGAGTGTGAAAATCCGCTGCCAGTACTTCCGCACAGGAGGGCACTCCCACCAGATGTGGAGCATGGTTCCCCGGGAGCCGAGGCACCGCCAGCAGGCATCCGACACCTCCGGATTGAAGTGGTGAAGAGTTGATGGACATCTGTACCATCTTGTTAACAGTTTAAACCCCTTCTCCTGGGTCTTGGTGGCTATGGACAATTTGTGCGTCAGGGTAAAACATTTCTGCCAGTCAATAGGGGAGATAGTGTGACGGAGGTCTGTCTCCCAGGCCACCGTAAACGGTGGGAGGCCAGGGGAGTAAACATCGAGCAGAAGGGAGTATAGTTGCGATACAACATGTGTTGGAGGTTCCACCTGCAGGAGCAGTTCCTCGAATCCCGTCGGTTCAGCAAGAATGTCTGTAATAGATGGGAAAGTCCGGATGTAGGAGGCAGTCTGTTGCCTCCGAAGCCACTGCATGGGGTGACGGGAGGTCAGACCGGTAGAGGTATCTGACCTCAAAGTGGGGTCTGCACGAAGGACCTGGGCAAGTCGCCTATGATCCTCTCTTCGCCATGGTCCGAATCTTGCTACCGACATAGCTGGCGGAAAGGCCGGGGTCCCAAAGAAGGGAGTCATAGGCCCCATGCGGTTTGATAAGCCCCTTCTGGACAGCATGCGATCCCAAATCTGGATCGTTTGATGGGTAAGGTCATTAAGAGGGCCCGAACCCCCCCGTACCGTAGGCAAGGTCCAGGGGAGAGCGGAGAGCTCAATTGGGCTCATGTGGCTTTCCAACTGAACCCAAAGCTTGGTTGAAGAATGATGGAACCAATCTAGTATGCGGGTGAGCACCGCTGCTTTATGGTATAGGGAGGCATCTGGGGCTCCAGCCCCCCCCCCCCGAGCCTTTGGAAGAGAAAGTGTTTCATACCGTATCCTGGGACGGGCCGCATTCCAAATAAATTTGGAAAACAGTTGGCGTATTTTCTTAAAGTACGAATTAGGTATGTGAATAGGGATGGTCTGAAACAAATACAGGAACCTAGGGAGAACATCCATTTTCAGGGCATTCACTCTACCTAGCCATGAGAGCTGTTTGGACGCATAATTGATTAAATCTGCCTGGGTCCTAAGAAGTAGGGGGGCAAAGTTCAAGGAAAAAAGTTGGGAAGCGTCCGCCGGTATTTGAATTCCGAGATACCTTATGGAGGAGGAACCAGTTTTGAAGGGGAAAGAAGACGATAGTCTTCGCAGGGCCGACGTAGGCAGAGATATGTTGAGGATTTCCGATTTATTGTAGTTGACCTTGAAGTTGCTAACTTCTCCAAATTTCCGAAACTCCTGCAATACCAAGGGCAAGGATGTGTGAGGGTGTGTCACGAACAGGAGCAGATCATCTGCAAAGAGGGCAAGTTTAGTATGTGTGGGCCCGACTGTTATGCCTTGGATAGAAGAATTGTTACGTAGAGCAATATCTAGGTGTTCCATAGTGAGAACGTAGAGGAGGGGGGACAGTGGGCATCCCTGTCGCGCCCCGTTAGATACAGAGAAGGCTGGAGATAGCGAGCCATTTAGTCTAATCCTAGCTAGGGATGAGCCGAACACCCCCGGGTTCGGTTCGCACCAGAACCTTCGAACGGACCGAAAGTTTGCGCGAATTTTCGAACCCTATTCGTTATAATGGACGCGAACGTTCGAAATCAAAATTGCTAAATACAACGGCCAATATGCATGTTAATGTTATAAAACAGGTTTGGGGACCCGGGTCCTGCCCCAGGGGACATATATCAATGCAAAAAGAAATTTTAAAAACTAAAGTTTTTTCGGGAGCAGTCATTTTAATGATGCATAAAGTGAAAAAAAAAAAGTGAAATTTTCCTTTAAATATGGTACCTGGGGGGTGTCTAAAGTATGCCTGTGAAGTGGCATGTGTTTCCCGTGTTTAGAACTGTCCTTGCACAAAATGACATTTGTAAAGGAAAAAAAGAAGCCATTTAAAACCACTTGCGGCTTTAATGTCATGTCTTGTCCTGGCCGCCATATGGCTGAAAATCCTTGAGAAAAATGGCATGGCTACCCCATCACCCCCCCCCCCCACCCCAGCCCCTTTGGGTCTTGTATGGATACTAAGGGGGACCCCGCACCCAAAATAAAACCCTATACCTACAACCCTATATACTCTGAACAGCAGTATATAGGTGGTGCAAACAAGACATGGACTGTAGGTTTGTTCTTAAGTAGAATCTGAACAGGTACATTATGAAGTGTAGCTACATCCCAAAAAAATCAATTTTTAAGCTTTTTGGAGAACATAGGGAGGGGTTATCACCCCTGTAACATTTGCTGTCTTTGCACATCTGTTCAGAACATGTCACCTCACTTTCCGTCCCAATGACAAATGTTTTTGGAAAAGTGGGGTTTTAATTGAAACAAGGATTGGTGATAAAGCATCAGTAGAGAGGAGATACCTTTTTCCCAAATTAAATCTAACAGGATAGAATTTTCCTTCCTAGGGGTAGATTTCCTCTCACTTCCTGTTTTCTCTTGCCGTTTGCAAGTAGGAGTCGTTTGTAAGTTGGATGTTTGAAAGTAGGGGCCTGCCGTATATACTCTGCAGAAATTTGCCCTATTAGATGTTGGTGTAGCCACAAGACTGGTGGGCACAGGAATGGGCCCTGCTGTGAGTTAATAGATCAAGATTTGTACTTGCATGCACCTGTTGAACCGGGCAGAAAAATTGGGCCTTTGGTGGTGGTGGTGGTGGACGGTGTTGCCACAAGACTGTAAGCCCTCACAGTTACTCTTGTGGGTGCAGGAATGGGCCCTGCTGTGAGTTATTAGATCAAGATTTGTAATTGCATGCACCTGTTGAACAGGGCAGAAAAATTGGGCCTTTGGTGGTGGTGGTGGTGGTGGACGGTGTTGCCACAAGACTGTAGGCCCTCATAGTTACTCTTGGTGGGCGCAGGAATGGGCCCTGCTGTGAACTATTAGATCAAGATTTGTAATTACACGCCCCTGTTAAACAGGGGCTGAAAAATTGTGCCTTAGGCATTGGTGCTGGTGCCACAACACTGCAACCCCTCACAGATACTGTACTTGGAGCACAGCAGTCACACCTGTTGCGAAGCATCTTTTTAAAAAATTGTAATTACACGCCCCTGTTATACAGGGGCTGAAAAATTGTGCCTTAGGCACTGGTGCTGGTGCCACAACACTGCAACCCCTCACAGATACTGTACTCTGAGCACAGCAATGAGACCTGTTGCAAAGCATTGCCTAAAAATTGTAATTACACGCCCCAACAGGGGCTGAAAAATTGTGCCTTAGGCACTGGTGCTGGTGCCACAACACTGCAACCCCTCACAGATACTGTACTCTGAGCACAGCAGTCACACCTGTTGCGAAGCATCTTTTTAAAAAAATTTAATTACACGCCCCTGTTATACAGGGGCTGAAAAATTGTGCCTTAGGCACTGGTGCTGGTGCCACAACACTGCAACCCCTCACAGATACTGTACTCTGAGCACAGCAATGAGACCTGTTGCAAAGCATTGCCTAAAAATTGTAATTACACGCCCCAACAGGGGCTGAAAAATTGTGCCTTAGGCACTGGTGCTGGTGCCACAACACTGCAACCCCTCACAGATACTGTACTCTGAGCACAGCAGTCACACCTGTTGCGAAGCATCTTTTTAAAAAATTGTAATTACACGCCCCTGTTATACAGGGGCTGAAAAATTGTGCCTTAGGCACTGGTGTGGTGGCATGGATCATTGAGGAGGAGGAAGAGGATAGTCAGTGAACATAACAGGACAGTCACTCAGCATCAGCATAGGCAGTCTTGAAGGGATGTGACATTATAAATTATTCCGTTATATCCGCTTCAGGTGTCTGGTAGCTGGTGGTGATCCAAGACTGATTCATTTTTATGAAGGTCAGTCGATCAACCGAGTCGGTGGACAGGCGCACCCTATGATCGGTGACAAATCCTCCAGCAGCACTGAATGTGTGTTCGGAAAGAACGCTGGATGCAGGACAGGCCAGTAGCTCAATTGCATACTGTGCAAGCTCTGGCCAGTGATCCATCCTCAGGACCCAGTAAGCCAGAGGATTTTCGGTGGGAAAGGTGTCCAAGTCTGACCTTGCCCCTAGGTATTCCTGCACCATGTATATCAGACGCTGGCGATGGTTGCTGGAACCGATCATACCTTGGGGCTGCGGACTAAAAAATTGTCTGAACGCATCGGTCAGACGTCCACCTTCCCCACCGCTCCTTCTGCTACTGACCGAAGCCTCAGCAACTTGTCGTCCAGGACCAGGAGTTTGTAACCTCCCAGTTTCTGGGAACGCGTTGCACAGACCTTTCTGCAAGGCCTCCCTGAGATGTCTCATCCTCTGCTCCCTCTGCGACGGCAAGATAAGGTCCGCAACCTTACCCTTGTACCGTGGATCAAGGAGAGTGGCCAGCCAGTAATGGTCACTCTCCTTGATCCGAAGAACACGAGGATCCTTCCGCAGGCTTTGCAGGATCAGGGAGGCCATGCAGCGTAGGTTAGCTGAGGCATTCGGTCCGGAGTCTTCTGGGTCACTGAGGATGACATGATCGCCAGCCACCTCCTCCCAGCCACGTACAAGTCCACTGGTTTGTTGGGACTGTACATCATCCCTAAAAGACTGCTGCTGCTGATGCTGAGTGCCAGGCTCCACCTCCATGCTCACACAATCCTCCTCCTCCTCCTCCTCCTCCTCCTCTTCCTGTGTGATGGGTGGGACAGAAGGAACATTGTCTGGATAAAGGGGGCCTTGAGAGACAAGGAAGTCCTCCTCTTCCTGCCTCTGTTCTGCCTCAAGTGCCCTGTCCATTATCCCACGCAGCGTATGCTCCAACAGGTGGACAAGAGGTACAGTGTCACTGATGCATGCACTGTCACTGCTCACCATCCTCGTGGCCTCCTCAAATGGTGAGAGGACAGTGCATGCATCCCTGATCATGCTCCACTGGCGTGGGGAAAAAAAGCCAAGCTCCCCTGACCCTGTCCTGGTGCCGTAGTCGCAAAGGTACTCATTGATGGCCCTCTGCTGCGTGTGCAGTCGCTGCAGCATGGCCAACGTTGAGTTCCACCTGGTGGGCATGTCACATATTAGGCGGTTCTTGGGCAGGTTCAGCTCCTTTTGCAGCTCAGTCAGCCGAGCACTGGCATTATAAGATCGGCGGAAATGCACACAGACTTTCCTGGCCTGCCTCAGGACATCCTGTAAGCCTGGGAACCTGCCCAAGAACCGCTGCACCACCAGGTTGAGGACGTGAGCCATACAGGGCACATGGGTGAGCTGCCCCTGTCGCAGGGCGGAGAGGAGGTTGGTGCCATTATCAGAAACGACCATTCCTGGCTTAAGCTGGCGTGGCGTCAACCACCTCTCGGCCTGCCCCTGCAGAGCTGCCAGAACCTCTGGCCCAGTGTGGCTCCTGTCCCCCAAACACACCAGCGCAAGCACGGCATGGCATCTTTTTGCCTGCGTACTCGCGTAGCCCCTTGTACGCCTACGGAGCACCGCTGGTTCCGAGGACAGAGCACTCGAAGAGGACATGGAGGAAGAAGAAGAGGAGGGGGTGGAGGAGAGAGGTGTGTCACAACCAGTAGTAGCATTTTGGAGGCGTGGTGGCGGAACAACCTCCAACACTACTGCACCTTGTCCTGCATCCCTCCCAGCTACCAATAGAGTGACCCAATGGGCCGTGAAAGAAAGATAACGTCCCTGTCCATGCCTGCTGGACCATGAGTCAGCAGTAATATGCACCTTACCGCTGACCGCCCTGTCCAGCGAGGCATGGACATTGCCTTCCACATGCCAGTAGAGAGACGGAATCGCCTTCCGTGAGAAAAAGTGGCGTTTGGGAACCTGCCACTGAGGAACCGCACATTGAACAAACTCACGGAAGGGGGCCGAGTCTATCAACTGAAAAGGCAGCAGTTGAAGTGCTAGCAATTTAGCCAAGCTAGCATTCAACCGCTGGGCATGTGGATGGCTGGGAGTATACTTCTTTCGACGGTCCAGCAGCTGGGGCAGGGAAATTTGCCTGCTACAATCGGACGTCGGTGTACTGCAAGTACTTGGTTGTGACACACCTAATTCTACACCTTCAGTCCTCTCAGAGCAGCTTTCAGAGAGGACTGAAGATATAGTGGGGATGGAGATCCCAGCTGATGAGGAGCAAGGAGAGGTCCGCTTTGTTCTTTGGTGTGGGTCTTTTATGTGTGCTTGCCAACGAGCTGCATGGCAGGTCGACATATGTCTGCTCATGCTTGTGGTGCCCAAGCGGCTGATGTTTTGGCCACGCGAGATACGCTTGAGACAAATATTGCAAATAGCAGTGGTGCGATCTGATGCACTCGTCTCAAAAAAGGCCCACACCAAAGAACTTTTGTGATAACGTGCAGAGGCAGCGCCCTGCACAGGCGGAGCTCTGCGGTGTGGTACAGTTGCTGTGCTGGCCTCTAGCTGGCCTCCAGGGGGCATCCTGCCTCGTTGGACATGTGACGCTGCATCCTCCTCCTCCTCCTCCTCTCTCCCTTCAGGCACCCACGTGGAGTCAGTGACCTCATCATCCCCTCCCTCTTCACCACTAGAGCAAACCTGGCAGTAAGCTGCAGCTGGTGGAACACTACTGCCAGATTGCTGTCCTTCAGCATCCCCTCTCTCTGCGCGCACACTACTGACTTCCTCAAGCTGGGTATCATCATCCGAGCCTTCGAATCGTTGGGCATCCTCCTGGAGCATGTACCCAACACTGTGCTCAAACAGGATGAGGAGGGCTTGGTCATCCATTCTACCAAGCCTTCGGCATGATGCGGCTCCACATGTCCAGCTGCCGAAAACAAAGACAAGCGTGTCCCATGGCCACGTGCTGATGACGATGCACGACCACGTCCACGGCCAGCACTGTTGTCTCTAGAAACAGAGCCTGCCTGCCCTGTGTTCTTGCCTCGGCACGCTCTGCCTCTCCTTGGCGGTCTTCCAGCCATTGTAGTCGGTAGTGTATATAGTATAAAAAATAGAACTCCTATGTGTGCTCACAACACACTGTAGGTCCTATGGGTGCTGACACTAACACACTATAGGTACTATGTGTGCTGCTGACAAGAAAATATAGGAGCTCTGTTTGCTGCCACTAACACACTAGAAGTCCTATGGGTGCTGCTGAGAAGAAAATATAGGAGCTCTGTTTGCTGCCACTAACACACTAGAAGTCCTATGGGTGCTGCTGAGAAGAAAATATAGGAGCTCTGTTTGCTGCCACTAACACACTAGAAGTCCTATGGGTGCTGCTGAGAAGAAAATATAGGAGCTCTGTTTGCTGCCACTAACACACTAGAAGTCCTATGGGTGCTGCTGAGAAGAAAATATAGGAGCTCTGTTTGCTGCCACTAACACACTAGAAGTCCTATGGGTGCTGCTGAGAAGAAAATATAGGAGCTCTGTGTGATGCCACTAACACACTAGAAGTCCTATGGGTGCTGCTGAGAAGAAAATATAGGAGCTCTGTTTGCTGCCACTAACACACTAGAAGTCCTATGGGTGCTGCTGAGAAGAAAATATAGGAGCTCTGTTTGCTGCCACTAACACACTAGAAGTCCTATGGGTGCTGCTGAGAAGAAAATATAGGAGCTCTGTTTGCTGCCACTAACACACTAGAAGTCCTATGGGTGCTGTTGGGGTGCAATGCTGTGCTAACAGCACTGCGGTTGGTACTACTGCAATACTGTACTAACAGTAAGCACGCACCAGACTAATCCCCAGCAGCAGCTAATAACACACTAACTGTGCAATCAGCAGCAATGAACGATCAATGACTTAGGTAGCAATGGTTTAGCAAAGAAATAGCCAATGGTTTAGCAAAGAAGAGCAAATCTTTCAGTATCAAGCAAAGACAGAATCAGCAGACTAATCTCTCCTAAAGCCGGAACTCATGTGACCGGGGCCGATGGCGTGGCGGCCTTTTAAATGGTGGGGCGTGTACTAAAGCCCCTGAGCTGTAATTGGCTACAGCCGTCCTGCCTGTAGCCAATTATTGCTCTCCGAGTTTCGGGCGCTGTGATTGGCCAAGCATGCGGGGTCACAGTGCATGCTTGGCCAATCATCAGCCAGCAATGCACTGCGCCGGCCGCGCCGGCCGCAATGCATTGCGGGGCCGCTCGCATCACACGAATGTGATGCGAACGGCCCAAATAGTTCTGGGCTCGACGAGCGAGCGAACGCCCGATGCTCGATTCGAACATGGGTTCGAATCGAGCACCGGGCCCATCCCTAATCCTAGCATATGGAGAGGAGTAAAGGGACATTATTCTCGCCATCATATTGGTTCCCACGCCTATTTGTTGCAGGGATAGTCGAAGGAACTGCCAGTCTACTCGGTCGAATGCCTTCTCGGCATCGACTGTTAAGAGGCATAGTGGGATATCGTGGGACCGGGCATAGTTGGTTAAAAGAAGGGTCTTCAGGGTATTGTCCCTAGCCTCACGGCCACTCACAAAGCCGACCTGGTCTAGGTGTATTATCCCAGGCAACAATGGTTGTAATCTATTGGCTAGGATTTTAGCAAAGACTTTCAAATCGACCCCAATCAAGGAGATCGGCCTATAGCTTGCACAAAGAGTGGGGTCTTTGCCTGGCTTTGGGATGAGGGATATGTGAGCCTCAAGTGTTTGTGGAGGGAACACTGAACCCTCCGACAAAGAGTTGAACACCTTAGTTAGAAAGGGCGTGAGGAGGGCGGCAAAAAGTTTGTAGAACTTAGGAGTAAAGCCGTCTGGGCCCGGGCTCTTTCCACTAGGTGTACCCGCTATGGCTTTGGTGACTTCGTCTTCTGTGATTGAGGTTTCCAGATCAGCGATGACGTCATCGTCTAACGTAGGGAGCGCGGTTTCCAATACATATGACATCTGGTCCTCCACCCCGGAGGAAGGGGAACTTGTCCCTTGAGTCTTAGGGATATTGTACAGGGACTGATACAAGTCCCTGAATTCCCCCGCCATCTTAGTGGGTGAGGATACCATTTCCCCCTGTGCCCCCCGAATATGAGGCACAAAGGCGGAGGTTGTTTTTGGGTGCAGGGAGCGAGCCAGTGGCCTACCACATTTATCTCGAAACTTATATTGATGGAAAGTGAGCTTATCTGCATATGTACGTGCAGAGGCTTCATAAAGTTCTCTAAGTTGTGATCGTGCCCTAGAAACGTCCGCCAGCATTGTCACTGTCGGGGATCGTTTGTGCTCAGTTTCTAAGTTTCTAAGCGTTTTATTTGCTGCCTCTATGGCGGCTGAGCGCTCCTTTTTAAGACGCGTACCCATTTGGATAAAGGTACCACGTAGGACAGCCTTAAGTGCCTCCCATTGAAAGGGCAACGATGTCGTATCCAAAGCGTGGTCCGCAAAAAAGTTAGAGATTGTATCTGAAACCCTTGTCACACATTCCGGGTTCGTAAGCAGCGAATCGTTCAAGCGCCATGACCATTCCCTAATCGGAGTGGAAGGGAGCGAGAATGTCATGTGTATAGGAGAATGGTCAGACCAGACCATTGGGTCTATGGTGCATTCCGGGGACCAGTCCAGGCAGCTATGGTCACTCATTAGGTAGTCTATGCGACTATAGGTGTGATGAACATGGGAGAAGTGGGTATAGTTAGGGACCGTGGGGTACAGCACTCTCCAAACGTCTACCAGACGCAGATCGTAGAATGCCCGTTTCAGAGCCCTCAGTTTGGGGAAGGAGATACACGATCGCGAGGTGGAGGAATCTAAAAGTGGTTCAAGAGGGGTGTTAAAATCTCCCCCCAATATGAGCTTACCCTCCCTGAATCCTGACAAAATCCTCATGTATTGTAACGCGGCCGATACTTGATTAACATTAGGAAGGTAAATGTTAGCTACTGTAAATTTGGTACCCCATAACACGAATTTCACAAAAACATACCTCCCCTGGGGGTCCGAGAGATGGTCAAGCACCTCTATAGGGAGCGTCTTATGGAAGGCCACAGACACTCCCTTGGCTTTCTGGGTTGGGCTAGTGCTGTGGAACCACCTGTTGAAGTATCTGTTGGAACAGGAAGGGGTGGAGGCAGAGTGAAAATGTGTCTCTTGGAGAAGAAGCACATTGACTTGGCGTTTGTGCATTTGATACAGGATTTGTCCTCTTTTGGAGGCAATATTGAGCCCATTGACATTGTAGGAACAGAATTGTAACCTAGGGTGAGAGGTCACTGTGTGGGCCATGATGGAGCGATGGGGGGGGGAGGGGGGGAAGGAGAGAGAGAAGAAGAAAAAAAAAGAAAAGCGGGGAAGAAAAAAAAGGGGGAAACACAACAGGGGAGGAAGAGAGAAGGTAGAGCGAGGCGGGTGAGAGATTGAACGGAGAGAGCACCTGGGGAAGGCGGCTCAAGAATACTAAAGTGTGCGCAAAAACGTAACACTTCGTGAAATATCACGTAGTAGGCACTAACTGTGCCAATCCTATTTAGGGGGAGAGAACGGGGTTAGAACAGCTGAGTTGTGATCCCGACAACCTAACAGGCATATATAACATAACTGTAAGTGTAACACACCCAATGACCGTGGCATCTAATGCTCAACTGCCTAGTCACTAAAGGGCAGAGTGTCAGACTAATACCATTGATACGCTGGAGTGTAATAAACAGTCTAAAATTACATAGAAAAATAACATCAACGTAGAACAAGGTGTACACAATCTGGTGACAGAATAAAGGCACAAGTATTCCCGCGTAAGCATGCGAGGGTTGGAAGCACCAATTACTACATTTATAGCAGCATTAACTATGATAGTTGTCACGGCTTAGCTCAGATATCTGTGTAAACGCACAGAAGGTGTCAGTGATAAGGCCAGTCAGTCCCAAGCTCCAGGGACATAGATGTCCAGAGCCCGAGGGAAGACCCGGAGGTCCCCGGACAAGCCAAAGGGCTATGCCCGGGAAACACCAAGCCAGCCAGTAGAGCCAATGCCGTGAAAGAACATATCAACACCACCGACCGCCTTTCCAAAGCCCCCGCAAGCACAACCGCACCAGCTGAGGGCAAGGAAACATTCTCCGTGCCAAGCGAGACAACTAAACCGTCAGCAGCACTTAGATAACAAAGTGAGCAAGAGTCAGCGGGGTGGATACGCAAGTAAAACCGTGAGTACAAAACAAAATAGAGAAAACATTAGGCAAACCTGGCCGGAGTCTCATAAAGGAACTGTAGTCACCTGGTGGACTAAAGGACATATCAAAAAAGAACCATTTCAGGTCTCGGACGACAGAATCTGGATCAGTCTTCTGGTGACGTGGCTCACCGTACTCTAGGACCGGAAGGTACCGATCTAGACTGTGGGCGTCCTCGACGCTGTAGAGGAGGACCCGGTAGCCGCTGACGGTCATCTGGGGGGTCCAACCAGTTCGGGATGACAATAGGGTCCCGGTCCAGGAACAGGAAGAAGGCAGGAAGCTGGTCCGGGTCTGACAGCACAAATTTGTGGTTATCTTCTCGGGTCACTTTGATGCTGAAGGGGTGGCCCCAAGTGTACGTGGCGCCTACTTGGCGAATCAAGTCCAGCAGAGGACGGACCGCTCGCCGCATGTACAGCGTGTTGCGGGAGAGGTCCGGGTAGAGGTGTATAGGTGATCCGTGAAAGTCCAGTGGCCCCAGGCGCCAGGCCTTGCGCAAAATTTCTTCCTTCAAGGTATAGTAGTGCACCCGGCAAAGTACGTCACGAGGGCGGTCCCTGCGGTCACCCCCCATGCCTCCCACTCTATGCACTCTGTCCAATTCAATGGGAGATGTAACTTCCCTGCCCAGGACCTGATTGAGGATAGCGATGACAGTGGGTTTGAGATCGGCACCTGATGTAGCCTCCGGGACCCCCTGCAGCCGGATGTTGTTCCTGCGGCTCCGGTTCTCACTATCTTCTATCCGGAGCTGGTGTTGCCGTAGACGGGAGAGGTGAGCCGTAGATGCATTTTCAAGCGCCTTTATGCGGGCTGAATGGTCCTCCTGGGTGGTGGCCATAGCAGAAACCGTGACCTCCGACGCGGAAACCCGTTGTTTGAGGGCATTCAGTTCAACATGGAGAGAAGTTTCCATTTTGGAAGCCCAGGAATCAAAGTCAGCTCGGAAAGCAGAAAGTACGGCAGCGGATGTGGAGCCCTGGGAGAGCATCTCTGCTGAGGCCGTGTTCACGCTAAGAGTAGCGGGATCCATCGGAGGGGTCGGGTGTACACCTGGGCCGGTCCCACCGACAGAGAAAGCTGCTGCAGCCGGGGGAGGAGGTGTTGGTTTGCCTGGAGTTCGGGCTGATGAAGCCCTGTCTTTCCCTGTACGGGAGTCCTGTGAGGCTGTGCGTAGCAGGTACCGTTGGATATTACCTGGTTGCAGTGCAGTGGAATCAGTAGAGGTAGAGCTGGAAGCCGCCATCAGCAGATTGGGCGTGATTGGTTGGGAACGCAGCCTGCGGTCGTCGGGAGAGCACAATGCTCAGCAGTACATGTCTTCAGCCGTCCATCCTCAGCCACGCATCCCCATAGGTGGAGTGGAAGAACAGAAAGTGCGACCCGTGTCGTACATGGGAATAGACGCTTGCTTTGCTGCTACTGATGTCTTGGAGCAGGCGCAGGGGAGTGCCGGTGTTTCTATTATTACTGTTTTTATGTTATTAGTCTGTGATATTTTTTTAGCGGGAGTTTAGGCAGGTGCAGGCACTCTTCCAACCTGTGGATGGCAGTGCATCACTGCTACAGGTGGAGAAGAGTCCGATAGGGAAATGATACCCTTATGGACTCCAGTGGTCATCTTGGGAAAGACAGTTGTCCAGTTGGACACTGAAATTGTGCAAGATGTTAGGCAATCACATGGATATTAAACCTTATAAATATGGTATCCACATCTGAAGATAGAAACAGAGCTCTCTGGCTAGGGAGAGAACTCTTAGAGCAGGGAGAGGTTCCAGATGAGAAGGGACAGGGCCTTCATACTGTATATTTTTCACTCAGGAGCCTGAGACAGAAAAGTGGAAATAATCCAAGTGAACTGGGCATTCTGTGATAACTGTTCAAGAATACATTAAATCAGAAAGAGACACATATGAGGCTTATCTAGCTAATAAAAGTAATTGCAAGCATTAATTTAAAATAGGGCACAGGTTCACTTTAATGGTGAGCAACATTGTTGGTGAGCAACATTGTTGGTTAGCATTATTTCCCATATTTGTACATAACACATGGTGCTAGCTAGGGATGAGCTTCGTGTTCGAGTCGAACATACGTTCGACTCGAACATTGGCTGTTCGATCGTTCGACGAAGATCGAACGATTTGGGCCGTTCGCGCCAAATTCGAGTGACGCGAACGGCCCACAATGCACTACGCCATCGCAGTGTCATCCAGGCGCTGTGATTGGCCAAGCATGCACTGTGACCCCGCATGCTTGGCCAATCACAGCGCCGGCAGCGAGGAGAGCAATGATTGGCCACAGGCAGGATGCCTGTGGCCAATTATTGCTGAGGGTGTTTAGTACACGCCCCACACTATAAAAGGCCGCCAGCACGGCGGCCTAGTGTAGTGTGTTCCGGAGCAGGGATAGAGTAGCATAGGCAGGGACAGTGACTGTTATTTCTTTCTTGCTTAACCTGGATTCCTTTAGTTTAGGGAAAGAGAAGGATAGGTAGGGAGAGTGTCAGTGTGTTTTGTGCTTCTGCTATAGTGTGCTTAAAAAAAACATTTATTCTAGGGACAGAAAACTCTAGGTAGGGACAGTGTCAGTTTCTTTCACTCTGCAAGTCCTTGTTTCCAGGGACCTGTAAGGACAGTGAGTTAATTGTCCTTGTGCTATATTGTGCTTAAAAAAAACATTTATTCTAGGGACAGAAAACTCTAGGTAGGGACAGCGTCAGTTTCTTTCACTCTGCAAGTCCTTGTTTCCAGGGACCTGTAAGGACAGTGAGTTAATTGTCCTTGTGCTATATTGTGCTTAAAAAAAACATTTATTCTAGGGACAGAAAACTCTAGGTAGGGACAGTGTCAGTTTCTTTCACTCTGCAAGTCCTTGTTTCCAGGGACCTGTAAGGACAGTGAGTTAATTGTCCTTGTGCTATATTGTGATTAAAAAAAACATTTATTCTAGGGACAGAAAACTCTAGGTAGGGACAGTGTCAGTTTCTTTCACTCTGCAAGTCCTTGTTTCCAGGGACCTGTAAGGACAGTGAGTTAATTTTCCTTGTGCTATATTGTGATTAAAAAAAACATTTTTTCTAGGGACAGAAAACTGTAGGTAGGGAGAGTGTTTTTTTTCTTTCACTCTGCAAGTCCTTGTTTCCAGGGACCTGTAAGGACAGTGAGTTAATTGTCCTTGTGCTATATTGTGCTTAAAAAAAACATTTATTCTAGGGACAGAAAACTCTAGGTAGGGACAGTGTCAGTTTCTTTCACTCTGCAAGTCCTTGTTTCCAGGGACCTGTAAGGACAGTGAGTTAATTGTCCTTGTGCTATATTGTGCTTAAAAAAAACATTTATTCTAGGGACAGAAAACTCTAGGTAGGGACAGTGTCAGTTTCTTTCACTCTGCAAGTCCTTGTTTCCAGGGACCTGTAAGGACAGTGAGTTAATTGTCCTTGTGCTATATTGTGATTAAAAAAAACATTTATTCTAGGGACAGAAAACTCTAGGTAGGGACAGTGTCAGTTTCTTTCACTCTGCAAGTCCTTGTTTCCAGGGACCTGTAAGGACAGTGAGTTAATTTTCCTTGTGCTATATTGTGATTAAAAAAAACATTTTTTCTAGGGACAGAAAACTGTAGGTAGGGAGAGTGTTTTTTTTCTTTCACTCTGCAAGTCCTTGTTTCCAGGGACCTGTAAGGACAGTGAGTTAATTGTCCTTGTGCTATATTGTGCTTAAAAAAAACATTTATTCTAGGGACAGAAAACTCTAGGTAGGGACAGTGTCAGTTTCTTTCACTCTGCAAGTCCTTGTTTCCAGGGACCTGTAAGGACAGTGAGTTAATTGTCCTTGTGCTATATTGTGATTAAAAAAAACATTTATTCTAGGGACAGAAAACTCTAGGTAGGGACAGTGTCAGTTTCTTTCACTCTGCAAGTCCTTGTTTCCAGGGACCTGTAAGGACAGTGAGTTAATTTTCCTTGTGCTATATTGTGATTAAAAAAAACATTTTTTCTAGGGACAGAAAACTGTAGGTAGGGAGAGTGTTTTTTTTCTTTCACTCTGCAAGTCCTTGTTTCCAGGGACCTGTAAGGACAGTGAGTTAATTTTACTTGTGCTATATTGTGCTTAAAAAAAACATTTTTTCTAGGGACAGAAAACTGTAGGTAGGGAGAGTGTTTTTTTTCTTTCACTCTGCAAGTCCTTGTTTCCAGGGACCTGTAAGGACAGTGAGTTAATTGTCCTTGTGCTATATTGTGCTTAAAAAAAACATTTATTCTAGGGACAGAAAACTCTAGGTAGGGACAGTGTCAGTTTCTTTCACTCTGCAAGTCCTTGTTTCCAGGGACCTGTAAGGACAGTGAGTTAATTGTCCTTGTGCTATATTGTGCTTAAAAAAAACATTTATTCTAGGGACAGAAAACTCTAGGTAGGGACAGTGTCAGTTTCTTTCACTCTGCAAGTCCTTGTTTCCAGGGACCTGTAAGGACAGTGAGTTAATTGTCCTTGTGCTATATTGTGATTAAAAAAAACATTTATTCTAGGGACAGAAAACTCTAGGTAGGGACAGTGTCAGTTTCTTTCACTCTGCAAGTCCTTGTTTCCAGGGACCTGTAAGGACAGTGAGTTAATTTTCCTTGTGCTATATTGTGATTAAAAAAAACATTTTTTCTAGGGACAGAAAACTGTAGGTAGGGAGAGTGTTTTTTTTCTTTCACTCTGCAAGTCCTTGTTTCCAGGGACCTGTAAGGACAGTGAGTTAATTGTCCTTGTGCTATATTGTGCTTAAAAAAAACATTTATTCTAGGGACAGAAAACTCTAGGTAGGGACAGTGTCAGTTTCTTTCACTCTGCAAGTCCTTGTTTCCAGGGACCTGTAAGGACAGTGAGTTAATTGTCCTTGTGCTATATTGTGATTAAAAAAAACATTTATTCTAGGGACAGAAAACTCTAGGTAGGGACAGTGTCAGTTTCTTTCACTCTGCAAGTCCTTGTTTCCAGGGACCTGTAAGGACAGTGAGTTAATTTTCCTTGTGCTATATTGTGATTAAAAAAAACATTTTTTCTAGGGACAGAAAACTGTAGGTAGGGAGAGTGTTTTTTTTCTTTCACTCTGCAAGTCCTTGTTTCCAGGGACCTGTAAGGACAGTGAGTTAATTTTACTTGTGCTATATTGTGCTTAAAAAAAACATTTTTTCTAGGGACAGAAAACTGTAGGTAGGGAGAGTGTTTTTTTTCTTTCACTCTGCAAGTCCTTGTTTCCAGGGACCTGTAAGGACAGTGAGTTAATTGTCCTTGTGCTATATTGTGCTTAAAAAAAACATTTATTCTAGGGACAGAAAACTCTAGGTAGGGACAGTGTCAGTTTCTTTCACTCTGCAAGTCCTTGTTTCCAGGGACCTGTAAGGACAGTGAGTTAATTTTCCTTGTGCTATATTGTGATTAAAAAAAACATTTTTTCTAGGGACAGAAAACTGTAGGTAGGGAGAGTGTTTTTTTTCTTTCACTCTGCAAGTCCTTGTTTCCAGGGACCTGTAAGGACAGTGAGTTAATTGTCCTTGTGCTATATTGTGCTTAAAAAAAACATTTATTCTAGGGACAGAAAACTCTAGGTAGGGACAGTGTCAGTTTCTTTCACTCTGCAAGTCCTTGTTTCCAGGGACCTGTAAGGACAGTGAGTTAATTTTCCTTGTGCTATATTGTGATTAAAAAAAACATTTTTTCTAGGGACAGAAAACTGTAGGTAGGGAGAGTGTTTTTTTTCTTTCACTCTGCAAGTCCTTGTTTCCAGGGACCTGTAAGGACAGTGAGTTAATTTTCCTTGTGCTATATTGTGATTAAAAAAAACATTTTTTCTAGGGACAGAAAACTGTAGGTAGGGAGAGTGTTTTTTTTCTTTCACTCTGCAAGTCCTTGTTTCCAGGGACCTGTAAGGACAGTGAGTTAATTTTCCTTGTGCTATATTGTGATTAAAAAAAACATTTTTTCTAGGGACAGAAAACTGTAGGTAGGGAGAGTGTTTTTTTTCTTTCACTCTGCAAGTCCTTGTTTCCAGGGACCTGTAAGGACAGTGAGTTAATTGTCCTTGTGCTATATTGTGCTTAAAAAAAACATTTATTCTAGGGACAGAAAACTCTAGGTAGGGACAGTGTCAGTTTCTTTCACTCTGCAAGTCCTTGTTTCCAGGGACCTGTAAGGACAGTGAGTTAATTTTCCTTGTGCTATATTGTGATTAAAAAAAACATTTATTCTAGGGACAGAAAACTCTAGGTAGGGACAGTGTCAGTTTCTTTCACTCTGCAAGTCCTTGTTTCCAGGGACCTGTAAGGACAGTGAGTTAATTTTCCTTGTGCTATATTGTGATTAAAAAAAAAGGGATTTTATAACAGCTTACCTGTAAAATCCTTTTCTTGGAGTACATCACGGGACACAGAGCGACTTAGTCATTACTAATGGGTTATATAGTTTACCTTCAGGTGTTGGCACTGGCCAATTCCAAACCGGAAGTACCCTCCCCTATATAAGCCCCTCCCACCCGGGAGCACCTCAGTTTTGTAGCCAAGCAATAAGTGTCCCAAAAAGAGGGGTGGGAGCTCTGTGTCCCGTGATGTACTCCAAGAAAAGGATTTTACAGGTAAGCTGTTATAAAAATCCCTTTTTCTTTTTCGTACATCACGGGACACAGAGCGACTTAGTCATTACTAATGGGACGTCCCAAAGCAATGCCAAATGAGGGGGGGGTACATAAGCTGGGCGCCATCAGGCATGAGGATCTTTTGCGGCCTGCAACACACTGCGCCCAAAGGCGACATCCTCCTGACTTCTAACGTCTACCTGATAGAATCTAGTAAACGTGTGTACCGAAGACCATGTTGCGGCCTTACATACTTGAGCCAGGGAGGCCTGGTGATGCACTGCCCATGAAGTTCCAACCGCTCTTGTGGAGTGCGCCCTAACTTTGAACGGAGGCGGTCTCTTTCTCAAGCCATAGGCTTGTATTATGACCTGTCGAATCCACTTGGCTAAAGTAGATTTTGATGCTGCCTGACCCCTTCTGGGGCCTTCCGGCAGAACAAAGAATCCGTTCTGCGAATCTGAGCAGTGGCTTTTAGATAAGCTTTAACTGCTCTTACCACATCCAAAGAATGTAATAACTTTTCCTCTACTGAGCTAGGTTTGGGGAAAAAAGAAGGAAGAACCACATCTTGGTTCAAATGAAACCTCGATACCACCTTAGGAAGAAAGGCTGGATGAGGACGTAATACTACTCTGTCCTTATGGACAACCAGATATGGCTCCTTACAGGACATAGCTGCTAATTCCGACACTCTTTTAGCCGAACAAATGGCTACTAAGAAAACCAATTTCCTGGTGAGAAGAACCAAGGAAATGTGTTGTAATGGTTCAAACGGTTGTTTCTGTAGAACCGACAGAACCAGGTTTAAGTCCCAAGGACATATGGGAATACTAACCGGAGGGCTAATACGCATCACTCCTTGTATAAAGGCTTTGACTAGTGAATGCGAAGCCAAGGGCCTTTGAAAAAATATTGACAAGGCCGAAATCTGACCCTTGATAGTACTCAAGGCCAGCTTCCTATCTACAGCCCACTGTAGGAAGTCCAGAATCCTCCCTATCATGTACTTACGTGGATGCCATTTCTTGGTCTCACACCACGTAATGTACGCTTTCCAGATCCTATAATAGATCTGCCTGGATACCGGTTTCCTGGCATTGATCATGGTAGATACCACAGAATTAGAGAGCCCTCTCTTTTTCAGAATGTGGGCTTCAATAGCCAGGCCGTCAAACCTAGGGCTGGTAAGGAAGGGTGGTATATCGGTCCTTGCGACAGCAGGTCCGGACGAAGTGGGAGGGTCCAAGGACTCCTCACTGACATTTTTACCATCTCCGCGTACCATGCCCTTCGGGGCCACGCTGGAGCCACCAGAATCACTGGTTTCTTTTCTACCCTGATTCTGCGGAGTAATCGCGGTAACAATTGTGGCGGTGGGAATGCATATATCAGCTTGAACCGATCCCAAGGGAACACTAGGGCATCCGAGCCGCAAGCTAGGGGATCCCTTGTGCGAGACACAAACCTGTCCACCTTTGCGTTGAATCTGGATGCTAGCAGATCTACATCCGGTGTTCCCCACCGCTGGCATATTGCCTGGAAAACCTCGGGGTGAAGAGACCATTCCCCCGGGCATAATTGTTGGCGACTTAGAAAGTCCGCTCTCCAATTTTCCACTCCTGGGATGAAAACCGCAGATATGGCTGGGACATATCTTTCTGCCCACTCCAGGATGCAATTTGCTTCCTTCTGGGCTGCACGACTTTTGGTGCCACCCTGATGATTGATATATGCCACTGCCGTGGCATTGTCTGATTGAATTCTGACAGGGGACCCCTGGAGTTTGGATGTCCATGCTACTAGGGCATACCGGGCTGCTCGTATCTCTAAGAGATTGATGGGCAGGGCCTTTTCTGCTTCTGACCACCTGCCCTGGAGAGACCATTGCTCCAGCACTGCCCCCCAGCCGATGAGGCTGGCATCTGTAGTGACCACCTTCCAAGAAACCGGACTGAAGGGTTTCCCTCTTTCCAGATTCTGGGGCACCAACCACCAATGGAGGCTCTTGCGAACGGAAGGGGACAGGGACATTGGTAAGTCTAAAGCCTGAACTTTTTTGTTCCAGGCTGACAGTATGGCCCTTTGCAAATTCCTTGAATGGAATTGACCGTAGGGTACCGCTTCGAATGAAGCCACCATCTTTCCCAGCAGCCTCATGCAGAGACGTATGGATGGTTTTCTTTTTGTACCCACTAAGTGGGTCAAATTTCTTAAAGACGACACCTTCTCTGGAGGTAAGAAAATCTTTCTCTGATTTGAATCCAGCCTTAGCCCTAAGTATTCCAGACTTTTGACTGGTCTTAGAGCTGACTTGTCCCGGTTGATAATCCAACCGTGATATTCCAGATACTCGATTGTCTTGTGAATAGCTACTTCCAGCTTTTCCACTGAGTGGTCTATTAGTAGCAGGTCGTCTAGATATGCCATTATCGTTACACCCTGTGTTCTTAGATTGGCCAATAATGGGGCCAGAATTTTTGTGAACACTCGTGGTGCTGTGGCCAGACCGAAAGGTAAGGCTCTGAACTGAAAATGGCGCCCTTCTACTGCAAAGCGTAGAAATTTCTGATGGGCCGGAAAGATGGGAATATGCAGATAAGCATCCCTTATGTCGATCGAGGCTAGCCATTCCTGCCCTTGTAGGGCGGTGGCCACTGATCGGATCGACTCCATCCGAAAGGTCCTGATATTTAGGAACTTGTTTAGCCCTTTTAGATTTAATATGGGCCTCACGTCCCCATTTGGTTTGGGGACTGTGAAAAGGTTCGAGTAAAACCCGAATCCGCTTTCTTCCAGGGGAACCTTCATGATTACCCCTTGGAGCAATAGTTGTTCTAGTGCCAGAAGGAGGGATCCTCTCTTTTGGGGATCTCTTGGCACGTTTGACCTCATAAATTGGGCAGGAGGAGTGCCTTTTAACTCCAGCTTGTATCCCAGACTTACTGCGGAGAGCACCCATCTGTCTCTGATGGTGTCCCGCCAGGTCTCTGTGAACAACTGAAGTCTTCCCCCCACCCGATTGAGCGGGGGCAATACTTCATGCCTTAGGGGGAGGTTTTGTACCTCTCTTGATCCAGGGCTTCTTGTTACCCTGTGATTGTCCCTGATTTCTGCCCCCTGAATTTGACCGCGGAGGCCGTCGGAACTGCTTCACAGCCGATGTGCCCGGGACTGGAGAGGTAGGCCTCTTAAAAGAAGGACTTCTACCCTTGTTCTTAACCGGTAAGAGTGAACTTTTACCGGCAGAAATTTTCTGGATATATTTGTCCAGATCTTCTCCAAATAAGCGTTCTCCATGAAATGGGAAGCTAACCAGCAGTTTTTTACAGGGAGCTTCAGCAGACCAGTTTTTGAGCCACAGAAGCCTACGCATATGTACTATAGACAGCGTAAAGCGGGAGGCCTGTTGGATTGTATCCTTTATGGCGTCCACCGCAAAACACAAGGCTCTAGGCAGGTCAGCTAGGGCATGAGCCTGCTGATCTGGTAAGTCCCTTAAGACTTGTTTCAACTGATCTTTCACTGCTTGGCAGACTCCAATCACTGCTACCGCAGGTTGTGTCACCATACTTGCTGTAGAGAAAGCAGATTTTAGTAAAGACTCCAATTTTTTATCTATTGGGTCTTTGAACATTGGAACATTATCTACTGGACATGTCAGTGATTTGTTAACAGAAGAGATGGCTGCGTCCACTATAGGGACCCTCCATTTTCTTATGAACTTATCCTCCATGGGATAGATCACCGGAAATCTCTTGGGGGGAGCAAATATTTTATCAGGATGCTCCCAATCCTGGTAAATAAGCCCTTCTAATAAAGGGTGGATTGGGAAGGAACAGACCGCCTGGGGAGCTTTTAGCGACCCCAGCGAGGAAACCGTAGTGGATGGTGGTTCCGCCAGAGGCATTTTAAATGCTGATCGGACCATGTTAGTCAGAGACTGAACCCATAATCTTTCAGCCTGAGAAGCTGAGAAAGGTTCTTCCACTGTTGATTCCTCTATAAGTGAATCAACCTCATCCTGATCCCCTTCAGGTAGGTCGATCTCTGTGTGGGGCTGTTCCTCCACTAACAGGCACTCTGAAGGAGGAGACGGAGATCGGACGCGCTTTTCCTGTGACAGGGAAGCAGCGATCAATGCTGTTAATCTCTCTTCCAATCCTCCCAGAGTTGAGGATAAAACCTCCTCTGTTATATATACAGGAGCAGGTGGACTGGGGACAGCCGCAGCACCAGACATTCCTGCGGGGTTTCTACGGCTACTGACCTCTGCATTCTCAGGGGAGATTGGTGCAGTGCAAGCATGCCCAATATCCTCAGAGCCCGATGGAGACCCCTTTGGCTTCCTGGAAGATTTATTTCCGGAGCGTCTGGACGACATATCCTTTAAGCACAAAGCTGAGGTATTCCCGTCGTCATACACCAATTTTTGCTGGTAATAGTCTAACACAGGTGCTGCTATATACCAGCTGGTGTCCACTAAAGTGCCTTTCTATGGGGATGCCTGCATCAACCGCCTCTGTGTGCCACTGTTTGTTGCTAGCTCTGTTTGCATGCAGCTGACACTTGTACTGTGTCTTTTAACCATGCTGGGACGCCCGCACATGCGCAGAAGCGCCGCGGCGCGCATCGAGCGTCATCCACCCGCCCCGCCCCTTTTTTTTCATAGGAGGCGCGTGCACGCGCCCGCGCGCGCGCCCGTGCGCCAATGGCGCCCTTTTCGAAAACCAACAGAGGACTAGGAGCCAGGGCCCTTTTTGCCGGAGGGCCTGTGCGGTGGATGAACGCAGCAACAGGGCAGAGGAAGTGGATTCCCTCAGAGAAACTTACCAGCTGCCTGGATCTTTTGAGTTGAGAAAACCAAAGATCCACATTTACAAGAAAAATGGACTACAGCGGCCTCTAGTGGTTTAACACAGGTACCGCGGTCCCTGTTTTTTTTTTTTTTTTCTTGACTACTATTAAAATTTTACATTTTCAGTAGTTATAGGCAAACACAGATATTTAGCGGGAATACCGTTAGGTAACAGACAGAAAGACAAATTAGGCTTGGGGGTCCCCCAATAGAACCAAGTTCCTGAGGGCCCCCACTTACCTGATCCCCGCCGCAGGACTTTGTTTGGTCCACAAAAGTCCAAACTTCACCTATCACGGCAGGCATTGTAATTAAACCTTCAGGGACCGGGTTCCCAAGGATTCCACTCCCCTGGACCTGTATAGCACCCTGCACAGACAGCGTCTTGGTCGTGGGTATGACCAGAGCTCTGGATCCCAGGGTCCAGCCCTCCTAAGAGAAGCATTACAGGCAAAACCTTGCTCTTCTGCTGCAAGGCCCGGGTACCGACCGTTTAGCTATGAAGCTTTTTTTTGGTGGGATCCGGAACAGCTTACTAAGGCCCAAAAGAACCTGTACGCAAGCCCAGTGAAAACACATGTTACTCTTTGGCCAACACCTTAGACACTGGCAAAAAACTGAGGTGCTCCCGGGTGGGAGGGGCTTATATAGGGGAGGGTACTTCCGGTTTGGAATTGGCCAGTGCCAACACCTGAAGGTAAACTATATAACCCATTAGTAATGACTAAGTCGCTCTGTGTCCCGTGATGTACGAAAAAGAAAACATTTTTTCTAGGGACAGAAAACTGTAGGTAGGGAGAGTGTTTTTTTTCTTTCACTCTGCAAGTCCTTGTTTCCAGGGACCTGTAAGGACAGTGAGTTAATTGTCCTTGTGCTATATTGTGCTTAAAAAAAACATTTATTCTAGGGACAGAAAACTCTAGGTAGGGACAGTGTCAGTTTCTTTCACTCTGCAAGTCCTTGTTTCCAGGGACCTGTAAGGACAGTGAGTTAATTTTCCTTGTGCTATATTGTGATTAAAAAAAACATTTTTTCTAGGGACAGAAAACTGTAGGTAGGGAGAGTGTTTTTTTTCTTTCACTCTGCAAGTCCTTGTTTCCAGGGACCTGTAAGGACAGTGAGTTAATTTTCCTTGTGCTATATTGTGATTAAAAAAAACATTTTTTCTAGGGACAGAAAACTGTAGGTAGGGAGAGTGTTTTTTTTCTTTCACTCTGCAAGTCCTTGTTTCCAGGGACCTGTAAGGACAGTGAGTTAATTGTCCTTGTGCTATATTGTGCTTAAAAAAAACATTTATTCTAGGGACAGAAAACTCTAGGTAGGGACAGTGTCAGTTTCTTTCACTCTGCAAGTCCTTGTTTCCAGGGACCTGTAAGGACAGTGAGTTAATTTTCCTTGTGCTATATTGTGATTAAAAAAAACATTTATTCTAGGGACAGAAAACTCTAGGTAGGGACAGTGTCAGTTTCTTTCACTCTGCAAGTCCTTGTTTCCAGGGACCTGTAAGGACAGTGAGTTAATTTTCCTTGTGCTATATTGTGATTAAAAAAAACATTTTTTCTAGGGACAGAAAACTGTAGGTAGGGAGAGTGTTTTTTTTCTTTCACTCTGCAAGTCCTTGTTTCCAGGGACCTGTAAGGACAGTGAGTTAATTGTCCTTGTGCTATATTGTGCTTAAAAAAAACATTTATTCTAGGGACAGAAAACTCTAGGTAGGGACAGTGTCAGTTTCTTTCACTCTGCAAGTCCTTGTTTCCAGGGACCTGTAAGGACAGTGAGTTAATTTTCCTTGTGCTATATTGTGATTAAAAAAAACATTTATTCTAGGGACAGAAAACTCTAGGTAGGGACAGTGTCAGTTTCTTTCACTCTGCAAGTCCTTGTTTCCAGGGACCTGTAAGGACAGTGAGTTAATTTTCCTTGTGCTATATTGTGATTAAAAAAAACATTTTTTCTAGGGACAGAAAACTGTAGGTAGGGAGAGTGTTTTTTTTCTTTCACTCTGCAAGTCCTTGTTTCCAGGGACCTGTAAGGACAGTGAGTTAATTTTACTTGTGCTATATTGTGCTTAAAAAAAACATTTTTTCTAGGGACAGAAAACTGTAGGTAGGGAGAGTGTTTTTTTTCTTTCACTCTGCAAGTCCTTGTTTCCAGGGACCTGTAAGGACAGTGAGTTAATTGTCCTTGTGCTATATTGTGCTTAAAAAAAAACATTTTTTCTAGGGACAGAAAACTCTAGGTAGGGACAGTGTCAGTTTCTTTCACTCTGCAAGTCCTTGTTTCCAGGGACCTGGAGAGACATTGAGTGAATTGTCCTTGTGCTATATTGTGATTAAAAAAAACATTTATTCTAGGGACAGAAAACTCTAGGTAGGGACAGTGTCAGTTTCTTTCACTGTGAAAGTCCTTGTTTCAAGGGACAGAGAAGGACACCTGAAGGTAGCCCTTATTGCTTTTTTCCCATCTCCCTGCAGGCCATCTATTAGAATGTCTGGAAGGCAAACAAGGAGAGGCAGACAGTCAGGAGGCAATAAAAGAGGGCAAGCAGGCTCTGTGTCTGGGGGCAACAGTGCTGGTCGTGGACGCGGTGCATTGTCATCAGCACATGGCCATGGGACACGCTTGTCCTTCTTTTCGGCAGCTGGACATGTTGAGCCACATCATGCCGAAGACTTGGTAGAGTGGATGACCAAGCCCTCCTCCTCCTCCTCATCCTCTCTCACCCAGGCTCAGGGTACTGGAAAAGCAGCTGCCAAAGCGTCGTCTTCCCTGGTATCAATGTCAGACAAATCATCAGTCACTCCTTCCCTAGACCCACCATGTCCTCCTCCTGAGGAGTCCCCCGAACTGTTTCAGCACAGTGTTGGGTACATGCTCCAGGAGGATGCCCAGCGTTTCGAAGGGTCTGATGATGAAACCCAGCTAGAGGAAGGCAGTAGCGTGAGAGCAGACAGAGGGGATGCTCAAGAAGGACACCAATCTGGCAGTCATGTTCCAGCAGCTGCAGCATACTGCCAGATTGGCTCCAGTGATGAGGAGGGAGGGGATGATGAGGTCAATGACTCCACGTGGGTGCCTAATAGGAGAGAGGAGGAGGAGGAGGATGAGGAGGAGGCACATCTCCAACGAGGCAGGATGCCCTTTGGTGGCCAGCGTAAGGGCAGTACACCGACGGAATCACACCGCAGAGCTCCGCCTGTGCAGGGCGCTGCCTCTGCCCGTCATTCAAAAAGTTCTTTGGTGTGGGCCTTTTTTGAGGCTAGTGCATCAGATCGCACAGCTGCTGTTTGCAACATATGTCTCAAGCGTATATCGCGTGGCCAAAACATCAGCCGCTTGGGTACCACATGCCTGACCAGACATATGTTGACCTGCCATGCAGCTCGTTGGCAAGCCTACCTCAAAGACCCACACCAAAGAACCAAGCGGACCTCTCCTTGCACCGCATCAGCTGGGATCTCCAACCCCACTATAACTTCAGTCCTCTCTGAAACATGCACTGAGAGGAATGAAGGTGTAGAATTAGGTGTGTCACAGCCAAGTACTTGCGCCCACTCTGCTAGCAGTACACCGACGTCCGATTCTAGCAGGCAAATTTCCCTGCCCCAGCTGCTGGACCGTCGAAAGAAGTTCACTCCCAGCCATCCACATGCCCAGCGGTTGAATGCTAGCTTGGCTAAATTGCTAGCGCTTCAACTGCTGCCTTTTCAGTTGGTAGACTCGGCCCCCTTCCGTGAGTTTGTGCAATGTGCGGTTCCTCAGTGGCAGGTTCCCAAACGCCACTTTTTCTCACGGAAGGCTATTCCGGCTCTCTACCGGCATGTGGAAGGCAATGTCTTGGCCTCGCTGGACAGGGCGGTCAGCGGTAAGGTGCATATTACCGCTGACTCATGGTCCAGCAGGCATGGACAGGGACGTTACCTTTCTTTCACGGCCCATTGGGTCACTCTTTTGGCAGCTGGGAAGGATTCAGGACAAGGTGCAGTAGTGTTGGAGGTTGTCCCACCGCCACGCCTCCAAAATGCTACTACTGGTTGTGACACACCTCTCTCCTCCACCCCCTCCTCTTCTTCTTCCTCCATGGCCTCTTCCTGTGGTTTGTCCTATGAACCAGCGGTGCTCCGTAGCCGTTCACGGGGCTACGCAAGTACGCAGGCAAAAAGATGCCATGCCGTGCTTGCGCTGGTGTGTTTGGGGGACAGAAGCCACACTGGGGCAGAGGTCCTGTCTGCTCTGCAGGGCCAGGCCGAGAGGTGGTTGACGCCACGCCAGCTTAAGCCAGGAATGGTGGTTTGCGACAATGGCACCAACCTCCTCTCCGCCCTCCGACAGGGACAACTGACCCATGTGCCCTGTGTGGCTCACGTCCTTAACCTGGTGGTGCAGCGCTTCTTGGGCAGGTACCCGGGCTTACAGGATGTCCTGAGGCAGGCCAGGAAAGTCTGTGTGCATTTCCGCAGATCTTATAATGCCAGTGCTCGCCTGGCTGAGCTGCAAAAGGAGTTGAACCTGCCCAAGAACCGCCTTATATGTGACATGCCCACCAGGTGGAACTCAACGTTGGCCATGCTGCAGCGGCTGCACACGCAGCAGAGGGCCATCAATGAGTACCTGTGCGACTACGGCACCAGGACAGGGTCAGGGGAGCTTGGTTTTTTTTCTCCACGCCAGTGGGGCATGATCAGGGATGCATGCACTGTCCTGGCACCATTTGAGGAGGCCACGAGGATGGTGAGCAGTGACAGTGCATGCATCAGTGACACTGTACCTCTTGTCCACCTGTTGGAGCACACGCTGCGTGGAATAATGGACAGGGCACTTGAGGCAGAACAGAGGCAGGAAGAGGAGGACTTCCTTGCCTCTCAAGGCCCCCTTTACCCAGACAGTGTTCCTTCTGTCCCACCCATCGCACAGGAAGAGGAGGAGGAGGAGGAGGAGGAGGAGGAGGAGGAGGAGGATTGTGTCAGCATGGAGGTGGAGGCTGGCACTCAGCATCATCAGCAGCAGTCTTTTAGGGATGATTTACAGTCCCAAGAAACCAGTGGACTTGTACGTGGCTGGGAGGAGGTGGCTGCGGATCATGTCGTCCTTAGTGACCCAGAGGACTCCGGAGCGAATGCCTCAGCAAACCTACGCTGCATGGCCTCCCTGATCCTGCAAAGTCTGCGGAAGGATCCTCGTATTCTTCGGATCAAGGAGAGGGACCATTACTGGCTGGCCACTCTCCTTGATCCACGGTACAAGGGTAAGGTTGCGGACCTTATGTTACCGTCGCAGAGGGAGCAGAGGATGAGACAACTCCGGGAGGCCTTGCAGAAAGGTCTGTGCAACGCGTTCCCAGAGACTGGGAGGTTGCAAACTCCTGGTCCTGGACAACGAGTTGCTGAGGCTTCGGCCAGTCAAAGAAGGAGCGGTGGGGAAGGTGGCCGTCTGACCGATGCGTTCAGACAATTCTTTAGTCCGCAGCCCCAAAGTATGATCGGTTCCAGCAACCATCGCCAGCGTCTGATAAACATGGTGCAGGAATATCTAGGGGCAAGGTCAGACTTGGACACCTTCCCCACCGAAAATCCTCTGGCTTACTGGGTCTTGAGGATGGATCACTGGCCAGAGCTTGCACAGTATGCAATTGAGCTACTGGCCTGTCCTGCATCCAGCGTTCTTTCGGAACGCACATTCAGTGCTGCTGGAGGATTTGTCACGGATCACAGGGTGCGCCTGTCCACCGACTCGGTTGATCGACTGACTTTCATCAAGATGAACCAGTCTTGGATCACCACCAGCTACCACACACCTGATGCTGATATAACAGACTAATTGATTTTAAAATGTCACATCCCTTCAAGACTGATGCTGATGCTGAGTGCCTGTGCTGTTATGTTGACTGGCTATCCTCCTCCTCCGAGTCCTCAATGATACGATTGATGATGATAGCTTGGAAGATCATTTTTGTTTATGGGTGCCGCCACCAGTGCCTAACGCCCAATTTTTCAGCCCCTGTTTAACAGGGGCGTGTAATTACAATTTTTGAAGCAATACTTTGCAACAGGGCTCATTGCTGTGCTCCAAGTACAGTATCTGTGAGGAGTTGCAGTGTTGTGCCACCAGTGCCTAAGGCCCAATTTTTCAGCCCCTGTTTAACAGGGGCGTGTCATTACAATTTTTGAAGCAATACTTTGCAACAGGGCTCATTGCTGTGCTCCAAGTACAGTATCTGTGAAGGGTTGCAGTGTTGTGCCACCAGTGCCTAAGGCCCAATTTTTCAGCCCCTGTTCAACAGGGGCATGTAATTACAATTCTTGATCTAATAATTCACAGCAGGGCCCATTGCTGCACCCACCAAGAGTAACTGTCAGGGCTTACAGTGTTGTGGCACCAGCACCACCATCAAAGGCCCAATTTTTACTACCACTGTTCAACAATTATATGTAATTAAAATTCCTGATATAATAGTTGACAGCAGGGCGTTCCAGCACCAACCAAGAGTAACTGTGAGTGCTTACAGTGTTGTGCCAACACCAACAACTAAGGGGCCTATTTCTGCAGAGTATATACGGCAGGTCCCTACTTTCAAACATCCAACTTACAAACGACTCCTACTTGCAAACGCAAGAAGACAACAGGAAGTGAGAGGAAATCTACCACTAGGAAGGAAAATTCTCTCCTGTAAGAATAAATATGGGAGAAAGGTGTCTCCTCTGTACTGATGCTTTATCAGCAATCCTTGTTTCAAGAAAAACACCACATTTCAAAAACAGTTGTCATTAGGACGGAAAGTGAGGTGAAATGTTCTGAACAGGGGCACAGACAGCAAAACAAATGTTACAGGGGTGATAACCCTTACCTATGTTTTCCAAAAAGTTTAAAAATAGATTTTTGGTCTGGAGCTACACTTCAACAATGTACCTGTTCAAAATTACAAACAGATTCTACATAAGAACAAACCTACAGTCCCTGTCTTGTATGCACCGCCTGTATACGGCTGTTCAGAGTATATAGGGCCTTTTTTATTTTATGTGCGGGGTTCCCCTTAATATCCATACAAGACCCAAAGGGGCTGGTAATGGGCTGGGGTAGGGGGGGGGTCATGGGGTAGCTATGCCATTTTTCTTAAAGATTTTCATCCATATTACCGGGACCAGACATTACATTAAAGCCGCAAGCAGTTTTAAATGGCTTTTTTTTCCTTTAGAAGTGTCATTTTGTGCAGGGACAGTTCTAAACACGGGAAACACGTGGCACTTCACAGGCATACTTTAGACACCCCCCAGGTACGATATTTAAAGGAATATTTGACTTTTTTTTTTCACTTTATGCATCATTAAAATGACTGCTCCCGGAAAACGACCGTTTTTAAAACTTATTTTTGCATTGATACATGTCCCCTGGTGCAGAACCCGGGTTCCCAAACCCTTTTTAGGACAATAACATGCATAATAGTTTTTATAATTAGCACTTTAGAATTCGAACGTTCGCATCCATTGTATTTAATAGGGTTCTAATGTTCGTTCGAACTTTCGGTCCGTTCGCGGGTTCTGGTGCGAACCGAACCCGGGGGTGTTCGGCTCATCACTAGTGCTAGCTCTTTATGGTCTGTATCACACATGAAGGAGGGGATTTTCTAAAACTGGAGCACTCAGAATCTGGTGCAGCTGTGCATTGCAGCCAATCAGCTTCCAACTTCAGCTTGTTCAATTATGCTTTGACAATAAAACTTAAAAGCTGATTTGTTTCTATGCAGAGCTGAATCAGATTTTGTACGCTGTCTAGTTGTAAAATCGCCATTTCCTTAAATTATCATTGTGTAGCGCCCTCCCCAAAAGGTTCAGACGCTATTTAAAAATATAGAGGGATGTCTGAGCCAGTAGTTGGGCTCAGACGTTTTAATTGCATTTAATTTTACGTCTGCTCCAGCTGTGGTTTGTCCGATAACATTTTCCCTTATTGCCTGTAGGTGGCGTTACCACCTCAGGCACCCGTTGGAACACGGGCAAACCATGGTGCATTGAGTGGCCCTTCTCGGCAGTGGTACAGTGGGAGTGGTCGACCCGCTGTGCCTGCTGGGAGGGGATACTTAAGGGGCAGACGCCATTGATTGGGGCCCGTTCCCGCCCCGCAGCCCTCCGGGCGCGAGGTATGTGTGTGTGATCCTGGTCTCGGGGCCACATTGTCCCGAGGCTGCATCGCTATCTAGTAGGCCCAGCTAGTCTGGCTGGGGCCTACAGTCGGGGAGGGGATCCCAAGCTGTCCGTCCACATGGGGAGGAAGCTATCTTGGTGAAGGAGACCAGGGGAGGACCTGCCCTGGAGGAGACCGGCAAAGTACTGCTGTCTCGTGTGAGGCCAGGTAACTTTGGCAAGGAGGGATCCGCTATATTACAAGCCCTGCAGTTCGCCGGATTGGCTTAAAGGCCTTTTAACTGTACGGCAGGAAGTTTGGGCCTTTGAAATCCTGTGGCAGAGGATTCCTGGACTAGCCATTTGCTAAACTTCAAAAGGTCTGTGGCAGAGACACCCCTGTTGCTGGTTCGTGTGTCATCCTGCTGGGCCATGTGAGAGGGGACTGTCCGGGTGGCCAATACTCACTCTAACATTGAGAGTGGTGCACTGGTGAGTGACTTTGATCTGAAACTGTTATATGTTGTGCCGAGTGCCTGAACCTTCCCCTACTCTTCTATGCCTTCTACTTCTCAACGTTTACTGCATAAGAAAATAAAGCCTAACTTTTGAGGTTTTACATCTGTGTGGACATTGCATTACTACAGACTTTCCTACCCAAACAACGAAGCTGAAGAGGTAATGTGCAAAACCCAAAACTAACCAGCCCTCTGGGGGTATTGCTACAATTGGATATTTAAAAATTTCCTTGAATTATCCAAAACCTCTAAGGATGTCTTTATAAATGTAGAGAGACATGACACCTCATTTGAAAGAGAATTTAAGTAATCTTTTGTGTATATAATGTAAAAAGAAAGTGCATAAAGAAGAAATATGACGCTGATGTTTTATAATGGAATCCTCAATTAAGCTATAGTCACACGTGATTCCATTGTTGGCAAATGTCAGGGATTAAATCATCCATCTATGCAGATGTGTAATGAAAGAATCTTTTCTTATTAATAATTGGTTCAATAATTAAAGTGGAATTCCAGGCTATTACTAACTAAGCTTAACTCTGCTTCCATCCCACGTTTCACTCCTATTCTAACTACCCTATAAAAGGAAGATGCATATACTTACCTATTTTCTATGTGTTCATTATCCTCCTCATTTCCTTCTGTGTCTGCACCCTCTAGGACTGGCATAGAAAAGGACCAGACTCCGGCTGAGAAAAAGGAGAAGGAGAAGAGGCATAACGTGTGTCGGCTCTTGACGAAGATGGCTGTATTAAGGCCATAATCTCTTTGAGGGAAAGGGACATAAATGCAGAGAATTGTGATTTCGTCAAATAGGCCGCTTGTTGCATGCCTGAAATAAAGCTAAAATCGAATGCCATTACAGGTGTTAGAATTAGTTCTTGCTTTGGTGTACATCGTCACTCTGAGATAAAGTGTTGTGCAGGCCTTCGACAGAGAAAATGTTTGCCTGTGATTCTGCATTGGCTTCCTTTCGCCTAGTCTCCACTGTAGCTCCAAGTGAGGGTTTTTCATTGTGGGGTACTCATGGAATAGGGTGAGAGTATTCGGTAAGCATAGGATAGACACATCGGTAAGGAGTACACAGCAATTAGATTGTCCTGTAATGAATCCTCATTGTGAAAGGACAAGAGGAAGCGCCTGAGTACCTAATAGGGGCTCTAGGCTGAAGTGGCGTTAAAAAAATGTGAGCAGTGGTGTGATTTAACATCTGGTCATCCATCTGAAACTGAGCTCTGAGTGGTTACATTTCAGAGCGAAGTTTGAAAAGTTTACACTGTGAAGTGAATACATTGTAAACATAGCCCCGTTATATAAAGTAACGGTTGGAGATACAGGGTGACCCTGTCTTACTTGTCCCTGACAATAGACTGTAATTAAGGACCTGGTGTTTCCCGGTGGGCAACTCCCTGAAGGGGCCTGCATGGACTGGGTTCCAAGGTGATGTTCAATGGTATAGCACCCTGCGGTTAACTCAATGTGTTGTAAAAAGTGCCAAGGTGAGCACCCACACAGGATCCAGTGTCACAAGCAACATTACAGTCCATCCCTACTGCATGGGGTCCGGGTATGGCTCCCAAGATTTTCCAAGGTTGCGCCGTCGATCTGAATACACTGCTTCTGTGCTGGCATTAGAAAACAGTGAAGGTTTGAATAAATAATCTGAAGATAAAATAAAGAAAGACGGAAATATTAAACTAGTTAGGTGTTTCTTAAGGGTGAGTTTCTCTGTGAAGAAGAAAGGGTCAATCACCTTCAGACACTAGAACAAAACTGAGGATTCACGGAGTGGGGTAGGGTTATAGGGAAATCACCCAGGGGGCACGTCCTCTATAGCTTTGCCAGTGTCCAATCACATGAAGGTATACATCTATAACCATGGTGTATAAATATTCGGTGTCCGGTACTGTACAATTGAAATATAATGTTTTGCTTTTAAAGTGTATTTAGGGCAAATGGACACAAGCCACAAAATCCCCTTTGGATATAACATTCCTAATCTCAGCAGTTGTAATTGATTAGGTGATAACTTTTTCAAGAAACTTGAAAACGTTTAACATTGATACACTTTGAAGAAATAATCATTTTATGTTTTCTTAGAGAAATGCAAATGCAGTAATAGGGCATTCATATCACATTCTTGATGGTGTTAAAAAACTGTATTGAGCCAAATGGCTCGATATTCACAGGCTCTCAGCAAAGCGCTGTGCTTAAATGAACATTGACCGAAATACTGATCCATGTTAATCCATGTTGACACTGCAGTCCCCGTTTCATTTGCATTACTCCCCTGGATGGCAAGGCCCAAGTGTCAAACACAGGTACTATTTAAATTCTAAAAGAAAACTTTACTTTTGAAGATAACAATTGTAGCGGGTGGTTATATTTAGGGGAAGTATCTGAGTGGTAAAAAGGCTCAGGTACGCTAATTGTTAGGGTTTGTGGACCATTTTGGCTCGTGGAGGATATCATTGGTGTCCAGTTCCCTGCGGCCTATAGGTGGCGCTGTCGCCATAGGCCGCAGTTGAACCACCATTGGAGGGCTGTGCCTTTTTGTGTCCCCTCGCGGCAGTAGTACGGCGGGGTGGGGAACCTGCAGTGCCTTCCGGGAGAGGGTATAAAAGGGGCAGACATCTTCCGGTCGAGGTCCGAGCCCCAGGCACCTTCAGCCTGGGGGCTGCTGTTCGTGACACCCAGGTGCCCTTGGCCTGGGTGTGTGTGAGGATGGTCTCCGGGTGCTCCTAGGCCTGCAGACTGAACTGCTGTTCCATCCCCAGACACCTTAGGTCTGGGGGTGAGGTACTTTTGAGAAGGCCAGGGACCCAGCAACCTTCGGCTGGGTTCCGCGAGGGATCGAGGGCTCCCTGGGATCCGCCTCGCGAGGGGACCCCTATCCAGGATCGAGGAGGCCAGGGAGGTGACCCTTTCTGAAGACCCAGTGCAGAGTCGTGGTGACAGAAGGGGCCTCTGGTAACTCTCCGGAGGGATGTTTTCTCCCTACAAAGGCCTAACTATTCAAGGAAGAAAAAGTGCATGTTCTGTAGGTCATAGTGGCAGTGACTCTACGCACACCAGGTCAGTGGCAGTGACTGTGCACCAAGCTGTTCATGCTAATCAGAACAGTGCTCCCTAATCAACGCTAAGTTTGTGCCTGGACCTCTTCCCACCTTATCTGAACTGTTCTTGTCCCAACCTGTCTGCTCTCACAGAGACTATTTATTGTTCTCATAAATAAATATTGAGTTGGACTCTCAGTTGGTGTGGACAGTCGTTTTACTGGGGAGAACTAAAGGACTTGTTTCTGGCTACCGCAGGGAGGAGTCTAACACCAACTGCAGGCAGGCCCGAGAAACTAACACCGCTCAACCTCCCCATCCAGGAGGGTACGGGCTTGTGGTGCGGTGTGCCTCAGTCTTTCCTGCGGAGGAGCCAAGAAGAGAAAAGCAGGTAAAGTCTGGGGTTGGTGCGCTACACAATAATATGTATAAAACTGCTACACAACTGGTTTTGTAATATTAACCACTTAACAACCACCTGCCGACAAATAACGTCGACAAGGTGGTTGCTTAACTCTGGGAGGACGTTATATAACGTCCTCCCAGAATCGCGCTCCCGCGCGCCCCCTGGGGCGCGCACACGGGAAACTCCGTGACCGCCGGGTCCAGAGGACCCGGCGGATCACGAATCGCGGTAAATCGCCGCTGATAGCGGCCGTTTACCACGTGATCGCTCCGTCAAATGACGGAGCAATCACTTGTAAACAGACCGGCGTCATTTGATGACGCCGGTTCCTCCCTCCCCTCTCTGTACCGATCGGTACAGTGTGAGAGGGGAGGGGGAGGGAGCGGATGGCAGCAGCAGCACTGTGGGCTGGATCTGTGACAATTGCAGTCACAGATCCATCCATCCATCCATCCCTGCTCAGCCATCCCTGTGCTATACCCTGCCAATACTCTGCAATACACCCTGCCAATACTCTGCAAAATACCCTGCCAATACTCTGCAATACCCTGGTGCAATACTCTGCAATACCCTGGTGCAATACTCTGCAATACCCTGGTGCAATACTCTGCAATACCCTGCGAAATACTCTGCAATACCCTGCGAAATACTCTGCAATACCCTGCGAAATACTCTGCAATACCCTGGTGCAATACTCTGCAATACCCTGGTGCAATACTCTGCAATACCCTGGTGCAATACTCTGCAATACCCTGGTGCAATACTCTGCAATACCCTGCGCAATACTCTGCAATACCCTGCAAAATACTCTGCAATACCCTGCAAAATACTCTGCAATACCCTGCGCAATACTCTGCAAAATACTCTGCAATACCCTGCACAATACTCTGCAATACCCTGCACAATACTCTGCAATACCCTGCACAATACTCTGCAATACCCTGCACAATACTCTGCAATACCCTGCACAATACTCTGCAATACCCGCCACAATACTCTGCAATACCCTCCACAATACTCTGCAATACCCTCCACAATACTCTGCAATACCCTCCACAATACCCTGTGCAATACCCTCCACAATACCCTGTGCAATACCCGTGCAATACCCTGCCATACACCGCAATACCCTGCCATACACCGCAATACCCTGCCATAGTCCGCAATGCCCTGCAATACTCCGCAATGCCCGGCAATACTCCGCAATGCCCAGCAATACTCCGCAATGCCCGGCAATACTCTGCAATAACCACTTCCCGCCCTCCGGCCGTCATATGACGTCCTTGACTTTGTGCGGGGATATCTGAATGATGGGAGCAGCTACAGGCATCATTCAGATATTAGCTTTTTCAGCCGGCGATTCCCTACACCATAAGAACAATCATAGCGGCTGTTCCGCCGCTTGATCATTCTTACGGGAGGCGAGAGGGGATGTCCCCCCCCCCCCCGCCGCCCTCCGGTGCTTCTACCGACTCACCGCTACGATCAAAGCCAGGATTGTTGTTTTTTTTTTTGGTTTTTTTTCAGGCTTCCCAGCCTAGAGGTGAGATGTGGGGTCTTATTGACACCCCCCATATTCCTATTACAAGGGATGTTTACGTTCCTTGTAATAGGTATAAAAGTGATCAAAAAAATGTTTAGGGCGGAAAAACATGTCAAACTAAAATAAATAAAGTAAAATGAAGAATACATTTTTTTTTTTTTTTAAAGCGCCCCTGTCCCCGTGAGCTCGCATACAGAAGCGAACGCATACGTAAGTCCCGCCCACATATGAAAACGGTTTTCAAACCACACATGTGAGGTATCTCTGCGAACGTTAGAGCGAGAGCAATCATTTTGGCCCTAGACCTCCTCTGTAACTCAAAACATGTAACCAGTAAAAATATTTAAAGCGTTGCCTATGGGGATTTTTTAAGTAGCGAAGTTTGGCGCCATTCCACGAGTGTGTGCAATTTTTAAGGGTGACATGTTAGGTATCTATTTACTCGGCGTAACTTCATCTTTCACATTATGCAAAAACATTGGGCTAACTTTACTGTTTTTTTTTTTTTTTTAAGCACAAAACATTTTTTTTCCGTAAAAAAACGCGTTAAAAAAATTGCTGCGCAAATATCGTGCGAGATAAAAAGTTGCAACAACCACCATTATATTCTCTAAGGTCTTTGCTAAAAAAACATATATAATGTTTTGGGGTTCTATGTAATTTTCTAGCAAATAAATGATGATTTTTACATGTAGGAGAGAAATGTCAGAATTGGCCTTGGTGCTCCAGAACGCCTGAAGGTGCTCCCTGCATGTTGGGCCTCTGTATGTGGCCACGCTGTGTAAAAGTCTCACACATGTGGTATCGCCATACTCGGGAGTAATAGCAGAATGTGTTTTGGGGTGTAATTTGTGGAATGCATATGCTGTGTGTGAGAAATAACCTGCTAATATGACAATTTTGTGAAAAAAAAAAAAGAGAAAAAAAAAATCTTGATTTTGCAAAGAATTGTGGGAAAAAATGACAACTTCAAAAAACTCACAATGCCTCTTTCTGAATACCTTGGAATGTCTTCTTTCCAAAAAGGGGTCATTTGGGGGGTATTTGTACTTTTCTGGCATGTTAGGGTCTCAAGAATTGAGATAGGCCGTCAGTACTTCAGGTGTGATCAATTTTCAGATATTGGCACCATAGCTTGTGGACTCTATAACTTTCACAAAGACCAAATAATATCCACCAATTTGTACTTATTTTTACCAAAGATATGTAGCAGTATAAATTTTGGCCAAAATTTATGAAGAAAAAATAGTAATTTGCAAAATTTTATAACAGAAACGAAAAAAAAATCATTTTTTTACAAAATTTTCAGTCTTTTTTCTCTTATAGCGCAAAAAATAAAAAACCCAACAGTGATTAAATACCACCAAAAGAAAGCTCTATTTGTGTGAAAAAAAGGACAAAAATTTCATATGGGTACAGTGTTGTATGACTGAGTAATTGTCATTCAAAATGTGAGAGCACCGAAAGCTGAAAATTGGTCTGGTTATTAAGGGGGTTTAAGTGCCCAGTGGTCAAGTGGTTAAAGCAATTTTTATAAAAAAAAATAATCTGCAGCCATTGTTATTTTTTTAAACTTGAAAAAAAATCAGAAGGTTGCTTCCAGGGCCGGACTGGCCTACCGGAACATTTCCTGGTAGGCTGCCTGCCCTGGGGCCTCTTTGATCTATGCTGTGGCTGCAGTGCTCCCCTCCCTCCTCCTCCCCCTCCTCCTGCCTGCTTGTCACACAGTGAGAGACCGCTGTGTCATGGAGGTGAGTGTGAAATGTTCGGCCGCGCTGTGACAAAAGTCCTGCTGATAGACGCAGTGTTCTGTTTATCACACGAGCTGGTCTAGGAGGAGGGCGGGACTTTTGTCATAGCGCGGCCGAAACATTTCACACTCAGCTCCGTGACAAAGCGGGAGATGCCCGCTGTGCGCAATTCACGCACTGGCTGGTGAGGTTAACTTGTTTGGCACAGTAAGGCGGCAATGATGGTGAGGGAGACTGCAGTGAGGGCACAGTAAGGCAGCAATGATGGTGAGGCTGCAATGAGGGCATGGTAAGGCGGCAATGATGGTGAGGCTGCAATGAGGGCAAGGTAAGGCTGCAATGATGGGCACAGTGAGGCGGCAATGGTGGGCACAGTAAGGCGGCAATGATGGGCGCAGTAAGGCTGCAATGATGTGAGGCTGCAATGAGGGCACAGTGAGGCTGCAATGAGGGCATGGTAAGGCAGCAATGATGGGCACGGTGAGGCGGCAATGATGGATATGCTGTGCGTAATGCACGCACTGACTGGTGAGGTTAACTTGTTTGGCACAGTAAGGTGGCAATGATGGTGAGGGAGACTGCACTGATGGCACAGTAAGGTGGCAATGATGGTGAGGCTACAATGAGGGCATGGTAAGGCGGCAATGATGGGGAGGCTGCAATGAGGGCACGGTAAGGCTGCAATGATGGGCATAGTGAGGCGGCAATGGTGGGCACAGTAAGGCGGTAATGATGGGCGCAGTAAGGCTGCAATTATGTGAGGCTGCAATGAGGGCACAGTGAGGCTGCAATGAGGGCATGGTAAGGCGGCAATGATGGGCACAGTGAGGCAGCAATGATGGGTACAGTGAGGCAGCAATGATGGGCACGGTGAGGCTGCAATGATGGGCATGTGAGGCTGCAATGATGGGCACGGTGAGGCGGCAATGATGGGCATGGAGAGGCTGCAATGATGGGCACGGTGAGGCTGAAATGATGGGCACGGTAAGGCTGCAATGATGGGCACAGTAAGGCGGCAATGATGGGCACAGAAAGGCTGCAATGATGGTGAGGCTGCAATGAGGGCACAGTGAGGCTGCAATGAGGGCACGGTAAGGCGGCAATGATGGGCACAGTGAGGCGGCAATAATGGGCATGTGAGGCTGCAATGATGTGCACAGTGAGGCTGCAATGAGGGGCATGGTGAGGCAGCAATGATGGGCACGGTGAGGCTGCAATGATGGGCACAGTGAGGCTGCAATGATGGGCACAGTGAGGCTGCAATGATGGGCAAAGTGAGGCTGCATTGATGGGCACAGTGAGGCTGCATTGATAGGCACAGTGAGGCTGCATTTGATGGGCACTGGTGAGGCTGCATTGATATCTTGTATCATGTCTGCAGTCTCTGACCATCTCCTGTATCATGTCTACATTCTCTTAACATCTTTAGTATCATGTTCTCAGTCTCTGACCATCTCCTGTACCATGCCCACAGCCTCTGACATCTCCTGTACCATGCCCGCCACCTCTGACATCTATACATCTCCTGTACTATGCCCACAGCCTCTGACCATCTCCTGTAATATGCCCGCAGCCTCAAACCATCTCTTGTATCATGTCCGCAACCTCTGACCATCTCTTGCCTTATATTATGTCTGCAGTCTCTGAGGGAGTCTGGAGAGGAGTCAAGAATGGGAGCATCGCCGCAATGGGGGTCATGGGAAAAGTCAGACATGTGTTGACTATGGAGAGGAGACTATAGGAAAACCAGAGCCACCAAGCTGGAGCCAACTGACTGATCCCTACAAGGTGCACCTGAGAGGAGGTAAGTGACAGCGCTGCCAGGCCAGTCTGAGGGGGGGTCACTGATGTAAGGGGGGAGTAAATACAATAATGTAAGGGGGGCACTTATATAAAGGTTTCCCCCTTATATCAGTAACCCACCCCCCTTACCTTAGTGTATTCTTTTTGCAGAAGGTGGTCTCTGGTCACCAGAGCCCCCCCCCCCTCCCACATTACCAGAGTCCCAGGTGTCCCCCTTGATGATTGCTTCACTTTTACCACTTTTAAAATTTGCTGTTATATATATATATATTATATATATATATATATATATATATATATTTATATTAGGGCTGTGGAAATTAACTATTAATTCCTCGACTAATCAATACATTTTTAGGATCGATCAAAATTCTTTTGATCGGTACTCACCTCTCCGCCGGCTTCCGGGTCTTCAGGGAGTTCTGTCGGAGATCCAGTGACGTCACGGACACCGGCGGGGCTTGCCGTGTCCATCTGAAGGGCTCCTTTGCTCTGCCTTCATATCTGCATGCTGGCGGGACCTCCCCTCTTTTTCTGTTTCAGCTCGTCTTTCTCTTGTCTAGGGGTACCTTCAGAGGGGAAGGGAGCGGGGACACCACGCCTGACCTCCACCACAGGTGTCAGTGTGGTATAAGCAAAGTTCTTTTACCTTCGGGTCAGTGCTGTGCACCTGGAGCCTCCACCAAGAGTTACCTTGAACAATGTCTGTCAGGAAATGAGCCCCACACCATTAAAGTTCAACACTCCTTTATTCTTCTCGAATGAACACAATCAGTTGAACTCCCTTGGTAGAAACAGAACAGAAAAGGAGGTGTGGGTGCGAGTAGGCCCAGACACAATGCGTTCTCCACTTTCCTCCCTGAAAGTGGGTTGCGGTCTCCGAGCGAGGGGGGATTTCCTTCCAGGCGGTCTCCGATGAGAGGCTCACCCGTCACTGGCGATATGCTGCACCAGGTCTTCGAAGTGAGGAGCTCCCCCCGGTCCATTACGCATTCCGGATTCGGGTACCCAATCCCTGGGTACCCTAGGATCTCCTTCCCTCGCGGAACTCAGTGTTGGGCACTGAGCTCCAGACCTCCATCCGAGTACCTCACCCCAGGCTAAAGGTGCCTGGGATGGAACACGACCTCCGGCTGTCCTCTAGGCCTAGGCCGCCTAGAGGACCGTCACGAACCACCGCCCACAGGCTGAAGGTGCCTGGGACTCGACCCCGTGACAACGATGGCCGGCCCCTTTATACCCTCTCCCAGCAAGCACGGCGGGTTCCCCGCCCCACCATACCGCTGCCGAGGAAGGACAAAAAGGAGGCACGGCACACAGCAATGATTCAACCCCAGCCCAAGGCGACAGCGCCACCTGCTGGGCTGCAGGGAATTACACATCACTGATGTCTCTGCCAAGTTCAAATTACACCTGGGCAAGTACATACCCGCTACACTCTCCCCCTGGTGGTTTGACACTGGTCCCCAGTGTCTGGAGTAAATCATGCCTTCAACGGCTGACATAATCCAATCCAGAGACCGACTAACAATTGTACAAAAATAAAACTTTTAGGAAAAAAACTACCCAACTGAAACATTGTGTCTGAGTCCTGTAATAAAAAGGGGAAGAAAGAAAGAAGAGAAAACCAAAAGTATTAAACCATAACTTGAAATCACATATTCACATTTTACTTTTCCCACCCATCCTGACTAAAACCCACCCCATACTCAGTGGTCTTGATGGGATGTTCTCCTGCAGAGGGAAAAGAAAAGGGATTAGCACACATAACCCTGACACATGTATTCGTGTGAGAGAAAAGAAACTTCTCCTGGAAGAAATCCCTTTTCTCCAAAGAGTGAGTACGTGAAAAGTGTTTAACGTTGCGCAACACTGCCACCTGGTGACAGCACCGAGGTAACTGCACTCGTGGAACTTTTCCTCTTCTCTTTGGCCCTATCTACCCAGAGTCCATGACCTCTTATAGGAAAGGTGAAGAACAACAGGAACAGTCCTTCATTCCTCTGGGCACAAAAGCAACGGGCGCCAGAAAGTTCAGCAGCACAACAAGAACGGAGTCTTTTCTCTCCTACAGGTAAAAACGGGGATGCGGCAGAACAAGTGGCTTCAAGTGTTGATCCATGGTCTCCAGATGATACTCCACATCTTCTCCCTCCTTGCGCTGGATCAACACCTTGTCTGCATGGATGTGCCGTCCCAGCATCCACTCTGCCTTGCAGTCTTTAAAACGTTGAGAAGCCTTTGAAAAGCATGCCAGGTACCTGCGGGCGTGGGGAACCTGAAGGTGAGTCCACACAAAGTCATTGTACCAGCGCTCCCTGCACACTACCACCTCATAGAGCAGTTCCTTCGACAAGTATGGATACTCCCATCCGTACTCTGCAGCAACCTTCTGGCCAAATAGGCGTTGTAGTCTCGCCAAAGGAGGCATGGTAGCTTTGTCCCCTTCGCCAGGCAAAACTATTGAGTCTGGGTGGCGAGGGACCTTGATCACATCTGATCTGGGCATTGGTGCCTGCAGTAACAGTCTCTTTTCCCCGGTCTTCGGTACAGATGGCACCGGGGATGTAGAGGCAGGCTGAGGACGGGACCCCTCTTCAGGCGCTGGTGCCTCCACCCGGGGTGTACTTTCCCCTGTAGACATGGGTGGATCCCTGGTCCTCCAGGATGAAGCGAGAGGTACTTTGTCCCAGCCCTTTTCTGCAAACAGTTCATCTATTGCAACGTCGTCTCCCATGTCCGAGAGCGACTCCAGGTCAGAGGTGTCACACTCCTCCATGGGCAGGTAGCCTGTAGTGGAGACTGAGTTTTCACCTCTTCCCACACACCAAATATCTCCGCCTGGCTTACCTCGGCCTTTACTTGAAGCGGGACGTCCGGAACTCTTGTCGACGGATCCATCCGGGCCGGGCGTAAGAGGGCGAGACGGTCCACCACAACCTCTGGTCGGGGCTACCATACCGGTCTTTCTCTTCGGTGGTGGACGCTGCGAGACAGTGGTGACCGAGTCAGCATCCTTGGATTTCTCCCGTTGATTTTTCACGACCTCCTCCGCGGTCGCTGCAGTGTGCGTAGGGGTGGCTGTCAAAGCAGTGATTTCTCCTCTGTGAGTGGTGTTGCCTGTAGCACGGCCAGGGTAGATGGTTCTCAGCTTCTCAACCGCTGGATCCAATTCGAACAGGAACTCCCCACAGGCCTCGCATCGCCCGAATGGCTTCAGTTGGCACACCAGTCCCGAACAGCCGGGACAAATCACACCCAGGGCCTCAACGTCCATGCACGAATACAGGGCGAATCGACCCCTTGGCTTTAGCCGGATCCCTGTATCTGTTACCGGAGCAGCAGCAGTCAATGTCGTGGTGGAAGGGTGAACTGGAATCCACGATGTATGTCCGAACATGGCGACCTGTTGCTGATCCATCGCACACTGCAAAGTTTTTGCCCCAACGTCCCACGTGTAGTCCTTCACACGTATTGGACTCCTCCCCTTTGCTCCAGTTCGCAGGCTTTTCTTCTTTTCTGTTTCTGAGTCACGCCCACGAACTAAGCGATGGGGGTGTGCCTGGTGGCGCAGTGCAATAGAAGCCCCCACGTGTACTACTTCACACGGCTGAGCTTCCCCCTTTTTCCACTCTTCTGCGCGGGCCTTTCCCTTCATTGGGTCATGTCCACGACTTCGAGCAGGGATGCACTTCGGCCAATGAAGGCCTGCCTACTCGCGTAACTCCTCCAGCAGACACGTTCAATTCCGTGGTGCACAAACACTATGCCGGACCCGAGCCCCCACGTGTAGCGGCCTCCTCACTCCCCTCTTTTTCTGTTTCAGCTCATCTTTCTCTTGTCTAGGGGTACCTTCAGAGGGGAAGGGAGCGGGGACACCACGCCTGGCCTCCACCACAGGTGTCAGTGTGGTATAAGCAAAGTTCTTTTACCTTCGGGTCAGTGCTGTGCACCTGGAGCCTCCACCAAGAGTTACCTTGAACAATGTCTGTCAGGAAATGAGCCCCACACCATTAAAGTCCAACACTCCTTTATTCTTCTCGAATGAACACAATCAGTTGAACTCCCTTGGTAGAAACAGAACAGAAAAGGAGGTGTGGGTGCGAGTAGGCCCAGACACAATGCGTTCTCCACTTTCCTCCCTGAAAGTGGGTTGCGGTCTCCGAGCGAGGGGGGGATTTACTTCCATGCGGTCTCCGATGAGAGGCTCACCCGTCACTGGCAATATGCTGCACCAGGTCTTCGAAGTGAGGAGCTCCCCCCGGTCCATTACGCCTTCCGGATTCGGGTACCCAATCCCTGGGTACCCTAGGATCTCCTTCCCTCGCGGAACTCAGTGTTGGGCACTGAGCTCCAGACCTCCATCTGAGTACCTCACACCAGGCTAAAGGTGCCTGGGATGGAACACGACCTCCGGCTGTCCTATAGGCCTAGGCCATCTAGAGGACCTACACGAACCACTACCCACAGGCTGAAGGTGCCTGGGACTCGACCCCGTGACAAAGATGGCCGGCCCCTTTATACCATCTCCCAGCAAGCACGGCGGGTTCCCCGCCCCACCATACCGCTGCCGAGGAAGGACAAAAAGGAGGCACGGCACACAGCAATGATTCAACCCCAGCCCAGGGCAACAGCGCCACCTGCTGGGCTGCAGGGAATTACACATCACTGATGTCTCTGCCAAGTTCAAATTACACCCGGGAAAGTACATAACCGCTACACATCTTCATAGTCTTTCTGGAAACAAGTGGGTATCTTAATTGCCAGATTAATGTTGAGTTTACTCTTGAAATGTTCCTGTTTTTTTATTTTGTTTTATTTTAACCCTTAGAGCCCATTCACACAGGGGCTTTGGATCCGACTTCAAATCACCCCAGGTCGCCCCTAGTCGCCTCAAGTCGCGCTGGCTGAGGAAATCAATGTAAGTTAATGGAGCCGTCTTAATGCACACTACTGCAGTCGCTCCGACTTCAAAAAAGGTCCCTGTACTACTTCAATCCGACTTCTAGGCGACCTTATCAAGGATAAGGGTCTGGTATGGATTTTCAGTGGGAACGGCAAGTAATTTATTTTCTATTCAATGCACATGGCCTGGTATGGTTCCTGTCAGCCCGGCTGTATGTATGGATAAGGGCCTGGTATGGGAAAAAACCCCAGATAAGATTCCTCCACAATCAATACCAGACCCTTATCCAAGCATGCAGCCTAGTTGGAAAGGGTGGGGCAATGAGCATGCACCCCCCTCTTGAACCTGCCTGAGGAATAGACATAATTGGCCATAGATTTCCTGTTGGCTTAGTTACTATGTGAAACAAATCAGAAAACAGCAGGAAGTCATTCGGTGGTGGTCAGGCCCGGACTGGGACAAAAAATAGGCCCGGGCATTTTGGATTGAGCAGCCCATGACATGTTAACCGGCCCGTTCCCCACTCTCCACCCTGACAGATCACCTGAGAGAGGGGAGAACCCATCAGAGGTGTGGGGGGGTGAGGTGGGACCAGGAAAGAGCATGGAGGGTTGGAGAGCACAGGGAAGAACCTTGAGAACATGGGGTGGGGCGAGAGCACAGGGGAGAGGCAGAGAACACAGGGAGGAAGAGGAGAGCACAGGGGGGTAGTTAAGAGCATGGGGGGAGGTGGAGAGCACAGGGGGTCAGTGGAGAGCATGGGGGGAGGTGGAGAGCACAGGGAGGGCGGAGGAGAGCATGGGGGAGGTGGAGAGCATGGGGGAAGGTGGAGAGCACGGGGGGCAGCGGAGAGCATGGGGGATGTGGAGAGCACAGGGGGGCTGGTGGAGAGCATGGGGAGATGTGAAGAGCACAGGGGGTAGGTGGAGAGCATGGGGGGCAGCAGAGAGCATGGAGGGGCAGCGGAGAGCACAGGGGGAAGTGGAAAGTGTAGGGTTGATGTGGAGAGCACAGGGGGGGCAGCAGGGAGCATGGGGTGATGTGGAGAGCATGGGGGGGTGGAGAGCACAGGGGGGTAGCAGAGAGCATGGGAGGAGGTGGAGAGCATGGGGGGGTCAAGAGCACAGGGGGCGGTAGAGAGCATGGGGGGAGGTGGAGAGCATGGGGGGTGAAGAGCACAGGGGGGCGGCAGAGAGCATGGGGGAGGTGGAGAGCACTGGGGGGCGGCAGAGAGCATGGGGGGAGGTGGAGAGCACTGGGGGGCGGCAGAGAGCATGGGGGAGGTGGATAGCACTGGGGGGCGGCAGAGAGCATGGGGGAGGTGAAGAGCACAGGGGGCAGCAGAGAGCATGGTGGGAGGTGGAGAGCACTGGGGGCGGCAGAGAGCATGGGAGGAGGTGGATAGCACTGGGGGGCGGCAGAGAGCATGGGGGAGGTGAAGAGCACAGGGGGCAGCAGAGAGCATGGGGAAGGTGGAGAGCACTGGGGGTCGGCAGAGAGCATGGGGGGAGGTGGAGAGCACAGGGGGGCAGCAGAGAGCATGTGGGAGGTGGAGAGCATGGGGGGTGAAGAGCACAGGGGGCAGCAGAGAGCATGGGGGAGGTGGAGATCACTGGGGGTCGGCAGAGAGCATGGGGGGAGGTGGAGAGCACAGGGGGGCAGCAGAGAGCATGTGGGAGGTGGAGAGCATGGGGGGTGAAGAGCACAGGGGGGCAGCAGAGAGCATGGGGGAGGTGGAGATCACTGGGGGGCGGAAGAGAGCATGGGGGGAGGTAGAGAGCACTAGGGGGCGGCAGAGAGCATGGGGGGAGGTGAAGAGCACAGGGGGGCGGCTGAGAGCATGGGGGGAGGTGGCGAGCACTGGGGGCGGCAGAGAGCAATGGGGGAGGTGGAGAGCACTGGGGGGTGGCATAGAGCATGGGGGGAGGTGGAGAGCACTGGGGGGCGGAAGAGAGCATGGGGGGAGGTAGAGAGCACTGGGGGGCGGCAGAGAGCATGGGGGGAGGCGAAGAGCACAGGGTGGTGGCAGAGAGCATGGGGGGAGGTGGAGAGCACAGGGGGCAGCAGAGAGCATGGGGAAGGTGGAGAGCACTGGGGGGCGGCAGAGAGCACAGGGGGCAGCAGAGAGCATGGGGAAGGTGGAGAGCACTGGGGGTCGGCAGAGAGCATGGGGGGAGGTGGAGAGCACAGGGGGGCAGCAGAGAGCATGTGGGAGGTGGAGAGCATGGGGGGTGAAGAGCACAGGGGGGCAGCAGAGAGCATGGGGGGAGGTGGAGATCACTGGGGGCGGAAGAGAGCATGGGGGAGGTAGAGAGCACTGGGGGGCGGCAGAGAGCATGGGGGGAGGTGAAGAGCACAGGGGGCGGCTGAGAGCATGGGGGGAGGTGGAGAGCACTGGGGGCGGCAGAGAGCAATGGGGGAGGTGGAGAGCACTGGGGGGTGGCATAGAGCATGGGGGGAGGTGGAGAGCACTGGGGGGGCGGAAGAGAGCATGGGGGGAGGTAGAGAGCACTGGGGGGCGGCAGAGAGCATGGGGGGAGGTGAAGAGCACAAGGGGGTGGCAGAGAGCATGGGGGAGGTAGAGAGCACTGGGGGGCGGCAGAGAGCATGGGGGGAGGTGAAGAGCACAGGGGGCGGCAGAGAGCAATGGGGGAGAGCACTGGGGGGGGCAGCAGAGAGCATGGGGGAGGAGGAGAGCACTGGGGGGCGGCAGAGAGCATGGGGAGGTGGAGAGCACAGGGAGGCGGCATCAGAGAGTATGGGGGGAGGTGGAGAGCCCAGGGGGGGCAGCAGAGTATGAAGGAAGGTGGAGAGCCCAGGGGGGGAGCAAAGAGTATGGGGGAAGGTGGAGAGCACAAGGGGGCGGCAGAGAGCATGGGGGAGGTGGAGAGCACAGGGAGGCAGCAGCAGAGAGTATGGGGGGAGGTGGAGAGCCCAGGGGCGGCAGCAGAGTATGGGGGAGGTGGAGAGCCCAGGGGGGCAGCAAAGAGTATGGGGGGAGGTGGAGAGCCCAGGGGCGGGGGCAGCAGAAAGAAGCAGGATAGGAGGAACAGTGGGGGCAGCTGCATATAGAACAATTATTCTCTCCATCTTCCTCCTGCAGTCTCGGAATGCCTGCTTCTCCTCTACCTCTCGCAGGCCTTCTGAGATTGCGGGAGGAAGATGGAGAGAATGATTGTTCTATATGCAGACGCCCCCACTGCTCCTCCTATCCAGGTTACAGGGGGGCTGAACTCACATTTTCTGTTATCCAGCACTTTTAACAGAACACCGGCTCCAAGGTGTCTGCAGCAGGTGTCTGCTCTGGCTCCTTCCCCTTCTCAGCCACGCCCCCACACCGACAGCTGACCTATACGGGCGGCCGCGGAGAGGCCGAAGGCGTCTCATCTAGCTCCTCCCCCCGGCACCGATGGCTGAGCTTAACTGGCAGCTGGGCGGCTGCGGAGAGGCTGGATGAGATTGGGCACCGCAAGGACTTGCAGCCTGGCTGCCCCGGCGGCCGCGGCCCACTGGGCAAGTGCCCGATTTGCCCTATGGCCAATCCGGGCCTGGTGGTGGTAGTATACTGCTACTGAATAAATGACTTCCAGGGAGGGATGGTTATAACCCCTGTCAGTTTTTTTTCTCCGCCATTTGTATTGCGGAGATTTCCCTTCACTTCCTGTCCTATAGCCAAACAGGAAGTGAGAGGAAATCCCTGCAAATTCAAGGAGTTCCTTGGGGACCCCCTGGTCACCAGAACTAGTGTCTGCATTGGAAGATTTCTCCTCTATTACTGTTCTAATGCCCCATACACACGATCGTTTTTCATGCTGTTAAAAATGCCATTTTTAAAAATGGGCATTAAAACCGATCGTGTGTATGCTCCAGAGCATTTTTAACAACGTGAAAAACGGCCATTAAAAATTTCGAACATGCTCTATTTTTTCACGTCGTTTTTCATGTCGTTTTTTTTAACGACGTGAAAAACGATGGTGTGTATGCTTTGACGAGGTGAAAAAAAATGCGCATGCTCAGAATCAAGTATGAGACGGGAGCGCACGTTCTGGTAAAACTAGCATTTGTAATGGAGATAGCACATTCGTCACGCTGTAACGGACTGAAAAGCAGGAGGCTGAAAAGCGCGAATCATCGCTCAACAAACTTTAATAACATGAAGGGTGGCACCATCCGAACGGAACTTCCCCTTTATAGTGCCGTCGTACGTGTTGTACGTCACTGCGCTTTGCTTGAACGTTTTTTAAAATGATCGTGTGTACGCAAGAGAGGCTTGAGAGGAAACATGAAAAAAACGACGAGAAAAACGATCGTGTGTACGCCGCATAAGGATAACCTAAAATGTGGGTTTTCCTTTCACTTTCAATGATAATGGTATGTAGGATAAATAGAGAGGGTGAATCTCCTTAACAGGGGCACAGACAGCAATAGAAACTGACAAGCGTTCTAATCCCTCTCCACATCCAAAACAAAAAAAAGTTTTGCCTTTAATTATACTTTAACCTCCCCGGCGGTATGATTCTGGCAGATTTTAGGTGCTGAAAGCGGTACCATTATTCTGCATGGAAATTTGGCGTTTTATATTGCAGGCCTGTAATTCTTAGGAATAACTCACTTAAATCTGTCCAAACAGGAGTCTAGTAGACATCCTGGGTATGATAAAGTTCAAAAAACAAAATCATAAATTCTAATATAATAAATAACTATAAAATAATTATAACAAATAATAATATAATAATAATAAAAGTGTTTTTCAGTGTTTGATGACGAATTTCCCCACAAATCGTTATCTCTTAATTCTGCGAGTGATTCTAATTTATTATCGCTGTTTTCTAGCTGGTCTAAAACCACTTTTGATGTAAAAAGGGACACTTTTTGGTTGCTATGGACAATCTCCAAATTCCAGGCAGAAAGAACAGTTTTTATTATATAAAAGTGCATGCAGGACACTGGACAGACCACTAGGGACAATGGGGGTGTGTAATTATTACATACAGTACTGTAATCTGTAAGATTACAGTATTCTATATGTGTATTGTGTTTTAACTTTTTTGAATTTGGCGCCGATCTCCGCCCCCGTGCGTTGTAACGTCGCAGGGAACGGAGCTCGGCGGCACTCGGCACTGTGTGAATCGAGCGAGATGACGGCTCGATCACACAGCGGAGAGGCATCGCAGGACCCAGGGGACAAGGTAAGTAACTCTGCCAGGATCACTGCGATGCAATCCCGAGTCTGGCTCGAGGTTACCGTTTTTGGTGCTGAAACTTCACCCCGAGCCCGACTGGGGAATACCGCCAGGAAGGTTAAAGCGGAGCTCCACCCTAAAGTGGAACTTCTGCTCATCGGAACCCTCCCCCCCTCCGGCGTCACAATTGACACCTTTCAGGGGGGAGGGGGGTAAAGATACCTGTCTAAGACAGGTATTTGCACCCACTTCCGGGAGTCCTCTCTGTGGGAAATCTGCGGGAAGCACGTCACTTCCCGCAGAATACCCGTAGTGTTCAGGGAGACACTCGGCTCCCAGAACACAGGAGGACCAGTCAGAACGGCGCAGCGCGACTCACGCATGCGCCATAGGGAACCGGGCAGTGAAGCCGCAAGGCTTCACTTCCTGGTTCCCTCACCGAGGATGGCGGTGGGGGCAGCAGAGTGACAAGCGATTGCTCGTCCTCTGCTGCGGACTTCGCTGGACTCCAGGACAGGTAAGTGTCCTAATATTGAAAGTCAGCAGCTGCAGTATTTGTAGCTGCTGCCTTTTAATATTTTCTTTTTCGGCGGAGCTCCGCTTTAACTACATTCTCAGTGCAGAATTCTCACACAATACCACACAAGTATGAGATAAGATGTCTGGGAAGGGGGTTCTTTACATTCATGGTGTATAGCACATCCCCAGTTTGTCATAATGTAATGAAGCAACCAGGGCCGGACTGGGAGTAAAAACCTGCCCTGGAAATAATTTCATACCAGCCCCATAGCATCATTATACCAGCCCAACAGCATAACGTCATTATTTTCTTGTTCATAAAAAGGGAAAACTATGCATTTTAAAGCACATTTGAAGAGCGTATTATATATAAATAAGACAGATATGAAAGCACATTGGGCTAGGGATAGAAAGATAGAGATGATTTTTATATATAGTGTGAGGGGGTTAGCTCGGCAGCGGGTGTGTGTGACCCCCGGGATGGGCTCCCCACACAAAAACAGGCCCAGCAAACGGAGGTTGTGGTTTTCAAAATCAAAAAAAAGGTGCGGTTTATTTTCTATTTACAGTGACAAAACACAGCAAAGCCAAAAGAAACATATAAACAAAATAAATCCTGGTCAACTTGACCTCTGACTAAACATACAGGTTTCCTAACTAACAACTGGGATCAGCCTAGTGCTGTCCTAGTCCCTAAGTCCCTGGTTTTAAATGTCCAAGCAAATAGCCACACAGGCTTTTTCTCACCGCACAGGGGTTCACTCTCTCCAGGAAGTCCACACAGGTCTGCTTCCAGGCATGAGCTAACATCTAATGAAGCTGGGAGTTCTTATAGAGGCCTAAATGAGCTGACAAGTTTCAGCTGGTCTCATCAACTCCCTGTCTGTACGACGCCCCACACTCTCCCTAGAGGTATGAGTCATCCATGAGCCCACTAGCCTTATACAACTCTCCACCTAGTTGTATAAATCGGCGTAAAGCCTGAATCTGGGCGAAATATATCTACCCCCCTGGATGCAACCAGGTGACTTTACCTTCCTGCTGTCACATACCCCCCCCCTCTTGTTTTAACCTCGGGGTTGGAACACCAGCAATCAGGCATTCATGTACTCGAGACAAAGCATCCACATTCCCCATTTGAACGCCAGGGCGATGCTTTACTGTGAAGTTGAATTCCTGGAGGGCCAGGAACCACCTATTCACTCTTCTATTTGTTTCCTTGTTTTGAGCCATCCACTTTAACGGAGCGTGATCCGTAACCATGTCAAAGTGCCTACCTAGCAGGTAGTACCGAAGGGAATCTAGAGCCCACTTCACCGCTAAACACTCCTTTTCAACGGTGGCGTAATTTACCTCATGGGACTTCAACTTCCTGCTGAGGTAAATGACTGGGTGCTCTTCCCCGTTCCAGACCTGGGACAATACTGCTCCTAACCCCACATCTGACGCATCACTTTGTACGACAAAGTCTTTAGAGAAGTCGGGTGAGTACAACACTGGCTGGCTACATAAGGCTTGTTTCAAGAATTGGAATGCTGCCTCAGCCTCGGGGGTCCATTTAATCATGACCGACCCTTTCCCCTTCGTTAGGTTGGTTAGGGGCACAGCCTTAGAAGCAAAGTGGGGAATGAATCGCCGATAATACCCAGCGATTCCCAGAAAGGCTCGTACCTGCTTTTTGCTGTTGGGACGTGGCCAACTCTGGATGGCCTCGACTTTGTTGAGTTGGGGTTTTATTACTCCCCTCCCAATGGTGTACCCAAGATATTTGGCCTCCTCCTGCCCAATGGTACACTTCTTGGGGTTAGCCGTAAACCCCGCTTCCCGAACAGAGTCCAGGACTGCTTGCACTTTTGGCAGATGTGAGGCCCAATCTGTGCTATGGACAATTACGTCATCCAGGTAAGCCGCAGCATACTTCCGATGGGGCCTCAGCATCTGGTCCATTTTCCGCTGGAATGTGGCCGGCGCATTCTGTAACCCGAACGGCATTCTTTTATATTGGAACGCCCCGTCTGGGGTTACAAATGCGGTTTTCTCTTTGGCCAATTTGGCCAGGGGGATTTGCCAATACCCTTTTGTGAGGTCAAGAGTCGTCATGTATCGGGCTGTTCCCAGCCGGTCGATCAACTCATCTATACGTGGCATGGGGTAGGTGTCAAATTTTGTAACTTTGTTCAACTGACGAAAATCGTTACAAAATCGCCAGCTCCCATCCGGTTTAGGCACCAACACAATGGGACTAGACCAATCAATTTGGGACTCCTCTATCACCCCTAAGTTCAGCATTTTCTGTACTTCCTCCCGTATTGCCTCCCGTCGGGCCTCTGGGATCCGATAGGGTTTTAACTTCACCCTTTCACCGGGCGGGGTAATGATGTCATGCTCTACCCCAAATATTTGTCCCGGCAGCTCAGAGAATACCTCCTTGTTGCGAAGCACAAACTCCTTAACCTCCTGTTGTTGGGGTTGTGACAAGGTGGCTGCTATTCCAACCTCAGGAATCACGCAACCAGTTTGAGCTGGTGACCAAGTGTCTGCGACTAGGGACTCTCTATCCCTCCAGGCTTTCAACAGATTAACGTGATAGATCTGTTCGGGCTTTCGCCTTCCTGGTTGTCTGACCTTGTAATTCACTTCACTCACTTTTTCCATTATCTCGTAGGGGCCTTGCCATTTGGCAAGGAATTTACTTTCAACCGTAGGGACAAGTACCAGTATCCTATCCCCCGGGGAAAAGGTACGGGTCTTGGCTCCACGGTTGTACACTCTCTGCTGTGCTAACTGCGCTTGGGCCAAATGTTCCTTCACGATGGGCATTACCTGTGCAATTCGGTCTTGCATCAGGGCGACATGCTCAATCACACTCCTGTGGGGAGAACTCTCACTTTCCCAAGTTTCCTTGGCAATATCCAACAGCCCTCTTGGGTGTCTCCCATACAGTAACTCAAAGGGGGAGAATCCCGTAGAGGATTGGGGCACCTCCCTAATAGCAAACATCAGATAAGGAAGTAGACAGTCCCAATCCTTTCCATCTCTATCCACCACTTTCTTCAACATTTGTTTTAGGGTTTTGTTGAATCTTTCAACCAGCCCATCGGTTTGGGGGTGATACACAGATGTACGTAATTGCGTCACTTTGAACAATTTACACAGCTCCTTCATAACCCGGGACATAAAGGGTGTACCTTGGTCCGTAAGCAGTTCTTTACAAATACCCACCCGGCTAAACACAAGAGATAGCTCTTTGGCTATGGTTTTGGCCGAGGTATTTCGGAGAGGGATCGCTTCTGGATAACGGGTGGCATAGTCCATTATAACTAATATGTACTGGTGCCCCCTAGCGGACTTGATTATAGGACCTACCAAATCCATGGCGATCCTCTCAAATGGGACCTCAATGATGGGTAGAGGGACCAGCGGGCTACGGAAATGTGGCATCGGGGCCGACCTCTGACACACAGGGCAGGAGGAACAATAATTTTCTATGTCCTTCATCACCCCCGGCCAATAGAATCTCTGTAATACCCTCTCTCGGGTTTTCTCTGTCCCCAGATGACCTCCAAGAATGTGCCCATGGGCCAACTCCAACACCAACTTCCTGTAAGGTTTGGGCACCACAAGCTGCTCAACGGTTTCTTCTGCCCTTTTTGCCACCCGATACAGTAGGTCCTTCTCTACGCTGAAGTATGGGTAAGTGCAGGTATTATCTGGGTTCACTAACTCGCCATCTATTTTCACTACGTTTTCGCGTGCCTTTATTAGGGCGGGGTCTTTCAACTGTTCTGTGGCAAAGTTTTCCCTGTGAACCTCAAGATCAGAAAACTCCACAGACGGTAGGTTTTCGTCTGAGGAGGTGGGCTCCTCTCCAGTTTCTTGAGTCTCCCCTGCCAATACTGATAAGGGAAATTCCGGAGAGTCCTCACCACTCTCAGGGGAGTTCTGGCTATCACATTCCTGGTACATAGGGGCACCAGTGGGGGGCTCAGGATCATCCCACAGTTCCCAGAACTTCGGAAAATCCCTTCCCACAATGGCGTCATACGGTAACTGAGATACTAAGCCCACTGGATGAGAGAGGGTACCTTTGGGGGTCTCGAAACACACTGTAGTCACTGGATACTCTCGGGTGTCCCCATGCACACAAATAACAGCTACCTTGCTATTCCCAGAGACCTCTGTTTTAACTAACTCAGCCTTTATCAGGGTCACAAGGCTACCTGAATCCAGCAATACCACAACATTTCTACCATTAACACACATTTTGCATAAATGTTTCTCAATTCCTCGAATGGCAGTGCATGCGACTGTCGCACACAGCGACTGACGTCTGCCCGTCAGAAAGTCACACTGCATGGGTTCCTCCACAACCGGGCAATTGGCTGCAATATGTCCCGCTTGCCGGCAGCGGTAGCAAACGATCCTTCTTGCCGCCTCTTGAGCCGCTGATTTCCCAGGCTGTTCTCGCCAAACTTGGGGTAGAGCTCCCACCCTCTCACTCTCTCCACCCTTACCCCTTGGAATCCTCTTATCCGCCCCTGGGGATGGTCTGGTCTTAGGGTGGAAAGTCCGAGTGTCTCTGGAAGAGGCCGTCAGGTTCTCTGTAGCCAAGTATTTCTCCACACGATCCACAAGACCATCGGCCGTCTCTGGGTCTCCATGGCTTACCCAGTTTTGGATGGCAGTAGGAAGAGCTCTCAAAAACCGATCCATTACAACACGTTCCACAATCTTTGGTGCGGACAAGGTCTCTGGCTGTAGCCACTTTCTGCTCAGGTGAATGAGATCATACATTTGAGACCTGGGGGGTTTTCCAAGCTGGAAAGTCCAGTTATGCACACGCTGAGCCCGGACAGCCTGGGTGACACCCAGCCTTGCCAATATCTCAGCTTTTAGCATCACATAGTCTTTTGCTTGGTCAGGCTCTAGGTCATAGTAAGCCTTCTGCGATTCACCAGTTAACAGAGGAGCCACCAGTCCAGCCCACTGCTCCTCAGGCCACTTTTCTCTTTCAGAAGTCCTTTCAAATGTGGTCAAAAATACCTCTGGATCATCCTCTCCAGTCATTTTTGTCAATAAACGACTCACCCCAAAGGACGCGGTATTAGTGGGACGGCTTTCCTCACTGGTCTGCGGACGTTGCTGCATTACTGCTTCCATTTGTTGTAGTCTCTGCTCTTGCTTCTGTAACAGGTCTATGAAGCGGGCCTCAGATTGCTGCTGGGCTTGTTGCTGAGCTTCCAGACTCTGTTGGTGAGCTTGCTGCTGGGCTGCAAGGCTCTGTTGATGAGCTTGCTGCTGGGCTGCGAAGTTCTGTTGTTGAGCTGCAAGGCTCTTTTGCAAACCTGCATTTGTCTGCTGTTGATTGGCATTTGCTAGAGCCAGCTGCTTCAGTATCTCCTCCATGCTGGCTTAAAAAAAACTGCCACTGGTTCTCCACCAACTGTGAGGGGGTTAGCTCGGCAGCGGGTGTGTGTGACCCCCGGGATGGGCTCCCCACACAAAAACAGGCCCAGCAAACGGAGGTTGTGGTTTTCAAAATCAAAAAAAAGGTGCGGTTTATTTTCTATTTACAGTGACAAAACACAGCAAAGCCAAAAGAAACATATAAACAAAATAAATCCTGGTCAACTTGACCTCTGACTAAACATACAGGTTTCCTAACTAACAACTGGGATCAGCCTAGTGCTGTCCTAGTCCCTAAGTCCCTGGTTTTAAATGTCCAAGCAAATAGCCACACAGGCTTTTTCTCACCGCACAGGGGTTCACTCTCTCCAGGAAGTCCACACAGGTCTGCTTCCAGGCATGAGCTAACATCTAATGAAGCTGGGAGTTCTTATAGAGGCCTAAATGAGCTGACAAGTTTCAGCTGGTCTCATCAACTCCCTGTCTGTACGACGCCCCACACTCTCCCTAGAGGTATGAGTCATCCATGAGCCCACTAGCCTTATACAACTCTCCACCTAGTTGTATAAATCGGCGTAAAGCCTGAATCTGGGCGAAATATATCTACCCCCCTGGATGCAACCAGGTGACTTTACCTTCCTGCTGTCACAATAGCAATACCCCTGTAGCGGGCCGCTGGTTTAATTTTGGGCCTTGCACGTTACCTCACTGTTTCGTATGCTCGTCTCAGGGGTTCTCCTTGAAGAGTTGTCTAGAAGAAGTTTGCACCAACACAAAAGTCTCTTTCAAGGGTTTATTTGAATAAAAGTTTCAACAGAGGGGATGAAGGGATGGGGAGGACTCGGGTACCTTAGTTGCGAATCATAAGGGTTTCTCCTAGGTCCAGAGTAACAACTGTCTCCACACTGAACTCAGCAAACACCGGATAGGCCCAATCTCACTGGCCTAGCAACCGATGTACAGCTTGATCATGTATAGTCTCTGCCACAGACTTGGTGCAAGTAGAACAGTCTCTGCCACAGACTTGGAGTAAATAGAACAGTCTCTGCCACAGACTTGGAGTAACCTTTTCTTCAGTTACCTTCTGAACGAAGAACACAGCTCTCAGTGTTAGAATCTTTCAGACATTCCGGCAGCACTGTGAGGTAGATCACGATCCGGATGCATCCTCCAATTGAGTCCTCAATTGCTTGGTCCCTTCCAGCAGGTAAGGCGACACAGGATCATCCCTGGATCAGTAGGCCCCAGCAACTCCTGGGCCTACTTGTCAGCAGGGATGAGCCGAACACCCCCCTGCTCGGTTCGCACCAGAACCTGCGAACAGACAAAATGTTTGTGTAAACTTTAGAACCCTATTAAATACAATGGACTCGAACGTTCGAAATCTAAAGTGTTAATTATAAAGGCTAATATGCAAGTTATTGTCCTAAAAAGTGTTTGGGGACCTGGGTCCTGCCCCAGGGGACATGTATCAATGCAAAAAGAAATTTTAAAAAACGTCCGTTTTTTCGGGAGCAGTGATTTTAATAATGCTTAAAATGAAAAAATAAAAGTGAAATATTCCTTTAAATTTCGTACCTGGGGGGTGTGTATGATATACATGTAAAGTGGCGCATGTTTCCCATGCTTAGAACTGTCCCTGCAAAAAATGTAATTTTTGAAAGAAAAAAATGCATTTAAAACTGACTCGCGGCTATTAATGAATTGTCGGCTCCCGGCAATACATACAAAAGTCATTGATAAAAAAAAAAAAAAAAGCGTGGGGGTTCCCCAGAATTCAATTACCAGGCCCTTCAGGTCTGGAATGGATATTAACCACTTAACGACCGCCCACTGTAAATATACGTCAGCAGAATGGCACCGACAGGCAGAATCATGTACATATACGTGATTGCCTTTGTATAGTTGGGGGGTCCGATCGGACCCCCCTTCTTTACAGTGGGTGGTCGTTTTACCTTCGGGAGCGATCCGGCATGAGGGGACGGCCGTTCGATTCCGGCCACCCCCTCTCGATCGCTCCCGGCGAATAAGAGAGCTTCCCCTGCCTGCCAGGAGGGAGGAAGTGATGTCATCTCTCCTGCGGCGCTCACATATACCGAGCGCCGTACAGGAGAAGATGCCAGGTTAGTACACAAAACAGCACACTGACACCAGGACACATAGGCACATAAATCGCCCCCCCAGACACCCCCAGATCACCCCCCAGCCCCCCCCCAGCCCCCAGTCACAGTGTCACTGATTGCAGTGACCATTTATTTAGTGATCACTGCAATCAGTGACATTTGTGACTGTAAAAGTGTCAGTACATTTAGTTTTAGGTCCAGTGTAGCCCCCTAACCCCCCCCCTAATAAAGGTTTAACCCCCTGATCACCCCCCAGATAACCCTTTCACCCCCTAGCACCGCCGTCACTAAGCAATCATTTTTCTGATCGATGTCTTAGCGTCGGCGATGCTGATCGGTAGCCAGTAATTTTTTTAGGTTCGCCGCAGGTTTTTATAGCGTCGGGTACCCCCATATATTACCTAATGAAGGTTTAACCCCCTTGATCGCCCCCCAGGTAACCCTTTCACCCCGTATCACCACTGTCACTAAGTTATAATTTTTCTGATCGATGTCTTAGCGTCGGCGATGCTGATCGGTAGCCAGTAATTTTTTTTAGGTTCACCGCAGGTTTTTATAGCGTCGGGTACCCCCATATATTACCTAATAAAGGTTTAACCCCCTTGATCACCCCCCAGGTAACCCTTTCACCCCCTATCACCGCCGTCGCTATGCGATCATTTTTCTGATCGATGTCTTAGCGTCGGTGATCCTGATCGGTAGCCAGTAATTTTTTTTAGGTTCGCCGCAGGTTTTTACAGCGTCGGGTACCCCCATATATTACCTAATAAAGGTTTAACCCCCTTGATCGCCCCCCCAGGTAACCCTTTCACCCCCTATCACCACTGTCACTAAGCGATAATTTTTCTGATCGATGTCTTAGCGTCGGCGATGCTGATCGGTAGCCAGTAATTTTTTTTAGGTTCGCCGCAGGTTTTTATAGCGTCGGGTACCCCCATATATTACCTAATAAAGGTGTAACCCCCTTGATCACCCCCCAGGTAACCCTTTCACCCCCTAGCACCGCCGTCACTATGCGATCATTTTTCTGATCGATGTCTTAGCGTCGGTGATGCTGATCGGTAGCCAGTAATTTTTTTTAGGTTCGCCGCAGGTTTTTATAGCGTCAGGTACCCCCATATATTATCTAATAAAGGTTTAACCCCCTGATCGCCCCCCAGGTAACCCTTTCACCCCCTATCACCACTGTCGCTAAGCAATCGTTTTTATGATCGTTGTCTTAGTGTCGGTGATGCCGATAGGTAGCCAGTAATTTTTTTTTAGGTTCGCCGTCAGGTTTTTATATAGCGTCAGGTACCCCCATATATTACCTAATAAAGGTTTTAACCCCCTAATTGCCCCTAGTTAACCCTTTCACCAGTGATCATCATATAAGTGTTACGGGTGACGCTGGTTAGTTAGTTTGCTTTTTATAGTGTCAGGGCACCCGCCGTATATAACCCAATAAAGGTTTAACCCCCTGATCGCCCGGCGGGTGATATCAGTTAGGTTTTAGCGTCAGAGAGGGTCTGCGTCACACCCCAGGCAGCGTCAGGTTAGTGCCAGTAGCGCTAACACCCACACGTGAAGCATACACCCCCCTTAGTGGTATAGTATCTGATCAGCTCAATATCTGATCTGATCAGATCTATACTAGCGTCCCCAGCAGTTTAGGGTTCCCAAAAACGCAGTGTTAGCGGGATCAGCCCAGATACCTGCTGGCACCTGCGTTTTGCCCCTCCGTCCAGCCCAGGCCACCGAAGTGCAGTATCGATCGATCACTGTCACTTACAAAACACAACACACATAACTGCAGCGTTCGCAGAGACAGGCCTGATCCCTGCGACTCCAGTGCTGTAGGAGGTGATTTCACCACCACAGTTAAAAAAAAAAAGCATATATGCCGAAGCATTGGGGCAGCAGGAGCGGAGGAGCGATTTTGCTCCTAATGCCGCGTATATACGGTCGAAATTCCGACGGAGGCTTGCCCGTGGAAAAGTCTGACCATGTGTACGCGGCATAACTTTTGCGAGAAGATGCCCCCATGCTTCGGCATATATAAATGGTGCATGTATGCCCATCATTAGAAGTGGGTGGATGAAGGGCGGTATTCTAATGGTGGGCATACCCACCGATCAATCTTTTTTTTTCGTTCAGCCAACAGGCTGCATGAAAAAAAAGATTACAATACATGTCCAACAAGGACCAGCAACGTACTGGTATGTTGCTGGACTTTGAATGTTTATACCAGAATGATGCCTGCGGGTTTAGGTATCATCTTGGTATCATTCTTTTCAGCCAGCGGCCGGCTTTCATGTAAAAGCAATCCTAGTGGCTAATTAGCCTCTGGACTGCTTTTACAAGCAGTGGGAGGGAATGTCCCCCCCCCCGGATATAAAAAGCGCCATTGGGAAATTGGGAAAGCATTTTATCACACCGATCTTGGTGTGGTCAGATGCTTTGAGGGCAGAGGAAAGATCTAGGGTCCAATAGACCCCAATTTTTTCAAAAAAGAGTACCTGTCATTACCTATTGCTATCATAGGGGATATTTACATTCCCTGAGATAACAATAAAAGTGATAAAAATAAATAAATATGGAAGCAACAGTTTAAAAATAAAATAAAAAAGCAAAATTAATAATAAAAAAAAAAAAAAAAAAAAAAAAAAGCACCCCTGTCCTGCCCTGCTCTTGCCCAATGGCGAACGCAAGTGTCGGTCTGGCGTCATATGTAAACAGCAATTGCACCATGCATGTGACGTATCACAGCGAAGGTCAGATCGAGGGCAGTAATTTTAGCAGTAGACCTCCTCTGTAAATCTAACGGGGTAACCTGTAAATGCTTTTAAAGGCTTTTAAAAATGTATGTAGTTTGTCGCCAATGCGCGTTTGTGCGAAATTTTAAAGCTTGTCGTGTTTGTTATCTATGTACTCGGCCTAAGATCATATTTTTTATTTCATCAAACATTTGGGCAATATAGTGTGTTTTAGTGCATTAAAATTAAAAAAAGTGTATTTTTTCCCAAAAAAATGCGTTTGAAAAATCGCTGCGCAAATACTGTGTAGAAAAAAAAAATGCAACACCCACCATTTTATTCTGTAGGGCCTTTGCTTTAAAAATATATATAATGTTTGGGGGTTAAACATAATTTTCTTGCAAAAAAAATATGTTTTCATGTAAACAAAAAGTGTCAAAAAGGGCTTTGTCTTCAAGTGGTTAGAAGAGTGGATGTAAGCTTCCTAATGTTGTGTATAAAATGCCAGAACAGTTCAAAACCCCCCCAAATGACCCCATTTTGGAAAGTAGACACCCCAAGCTATATACTGAGAGGCATGTCGAGTCCATGGAATATTTTATATGTTGACACAAGTTGCGGAAAAAATAATTATTTTTTTTTTTTTTTTTTTTGCACAAAGTTGTCACTAAATGATATATTGCTCAAACATGCCATGGGCATATGTGGAATTACACCCCAAAATACATTCTGTTGCTTCTCCTGAGTACGGGGATACCACATGTGTGAGACTTTTTGGGAGCCTAGCCGCGTACGGGACCCCAAAAACCAAGCACCGCCTTCAGGCTTTCTAAGGGTGTCAATTTTTGATTTCACTTCTCACTGCCTATCACAGTTTCGGAGGCCATGGAATGCCCAGATGGCACAAACCCCCCCCAAATGACCCCATTTTAGAAAGTAGACACCCCAAGCTATTTGCTGAGAGGTATTGTGAGTATTTTGCAGATCTCGCTTTTTGTCACAAAGTTTTGAAAATTGAAAAAAAAAAGAAAAAAAAAAATGTTCTTTCTTCATTTTCAAAAACAAATGAGAGCTGTAAAATACTCACCATGCCTCTCAGCAAACAGCTTGGGGTGTCTACTTTCCAAAATGGGGTCATTTGGGGGGGTTTTGTGCTATTTTGGCATTTTATCGCCTTCAAAACTGTGATAGGTAGTGAGGAGTGAAATCAAAAATTTGCGCCCTTAGAAATCCTGGAGGCGGTGCTTGGTTTCCGGGGTCCCGTACGTGGCTAGGCTCCTAAAAAGTCCCACACATGTGGTATCCCCGTACTCAGGAGAAGCAGCAGAATATATTTTGAGGTGCAATTCCACATATAACCATGGCATGTGTGAGCAATATATCATTTAGTGACAACTTTTTGTAATTTTTTTTATTTTTTTTGTCATTATTCAATCACTTGGGACAAAAAAAAAATATTCAATGGGCTCAACAGGCCTCTCAGCAATTTCCTTGGGGTGTCTACTTTCTAAAATGGGGTCATTTGGGGGGGTTTTGTGCTATTTTGGCATTTTATGGCCTTCAAAACTGTGATAGGTAGTGAGGAGTGAAATCAAAAATTTGCGCCCTTAGAAATCCTGAAGGCGGTGCTTGGTTTCCGGGGTCCCGTACGTGGCTAGGCTCCTAAAAAGTCCCACACATGTGGTATCCCCGTTAGTGATGAGCCGAACACCCCCGGGTTCGGTTCGCACCAGAACCCGCGAACGGACCGAAAGTTCGAACGAACATTAGAACCCTATTAAATACAATGGATGCGAACGTTCGAATTCTAAAGTGCTAATTATAACAACTATTATGCATGTTATTGTCCTAAAAAGGGTTTGGGAACCCGGGTTCTGCACCAGGGGACATGTATCAATGCAAAAAGAAGTTTTAAAAACGGTCGTTTTTCGGGAGCAGTCATTTTAATGATGCATAAAGTGAAAAAAAAAAAGTCAAATATTCCTTTAAATATCGTACCTGGGGGGTGTCTAAAGTATGCCTGTGAAGTGCCACGTGTTTCCCGTGTTTAGAACTGTCCCTGCACAAAATGACACTTCTAAAGGAAAAAAAAGCCATTTAAAACTGCTTGCGGCTTTAATGTAATGTCTGGTCCCGGTAATATGGATGAAATTCTTTAAGAAAAATGGCATAGCTACCCCATGACCCCCCCCCCCTACCCCAGCCCATTACCAGCCCCTTAGGGTCTTGTATGGATATTAAGGGGAACCCCGCACATAAAATAAAAAAGGCCCTATATACTCTGAACAGCCCTATACAGGCGGTGCATACAAGACAGGGACTGTAGGTTTGTTCTTATGTAGAGTCTGATTGTAATTTTGAACAGGTACATTGTTGAAGTGTAGCTCCAGACCAAAAATCTATTTTTAAACTTTTTGGAAAACATAGGTAAGGGTTATCACCCCTGTAACATTTGTTTTGCTGTCTGTGCCCCTGTTCAGAACATTTCACCTCACTTTCCGTCCCAATGACAACTGTTTTTGAAATGTGGTGTTTTTCTTGAAACAAGGATTGCTGATAAAGCATCAGTACAGAGGAGACACCTTTCTCCCATATTTATTCTTACAGGAGAGAATTTTCCTTCCTAGTGGTAGATTTCCTCTCACTTCCTGTTGTCTTCTTGCGTTTGCAAGTAGGAGTCGTTTGTAAGTTGGATGTTTGAAAGTAGGGACCTGCCGTATATACTCTGCAGAAATAGGCCCCTTAGTTGTTGGTGTTGGCACAACACTGTAAGCACTCACAGTTACTCTTGGTTGGTGCTGGAACGCCCTGCTGTCAACTATTATATCAGGAATTTTAATTACATATAATTGTTGAACAGTGGTAGTAAAAATTGGGCCTTTGATGGTGGTGCTGGTGCCACAACACTGTAAGCCCTGACAGTTACTCTTGGTGGGTGCAGCAATGGGCCCTGCTGTGAATTATTAGATCAAGAATTGTAATTACATGCCCCTGTTGAACAGGGGCTGAAAAATTGGGCCTTAGGCACTGGTGGCACAACACTGCAACCCCTCACAGATACTGTACTTGGAGCACAGCAATGAGCCCTGTTGCAAAGTATTGCTTCAAAAATTGTAATGACACGCCCCTGTTAAACAGGGGCTGAAAAATTGGGCCTTAGGCACTGGTGGCACAACACTGCAACTCCTCACAGATACTGTACTTGGAGCACACCAATGAGCCCTGTTGCAAAGTATTGCTTCAAAAATTGTAATGACACGCCCCTGTTAAACAGGGGCTGAAAAATTGGGCCTTAGGCACTGGTGGCACAACACTGCAACTCCTCACAGATACTGTACTTGGAGCACAGCAATGAGCCCTGTTGCAAAGTATTGCTTCAAAAATTGTAATTACACGCCCCTGTTAAACAGGGGCTGAAAAATTGGGCGTTAGGCACTGGTGGCGGCACCCATAAACAAAAATGATCTTACAAGCTATCATCATCAATCGTATCATTGAGGACTCGGAGGAGGAGGATAGCCAGTCAACATAACAGCACAGGCACTCAGCATCAGCATCAGTCTTGAAGGGATGTGACATGTTAAAATCAATTAGTCTGTTATATCAGCATCAGGTGTGTGGTAGCTGGTGGTGATCCAAGACTGGTTCATCTTGATGAAAGTCAGTCGATCAACCGAGTCGGTGGACAGGCGCACCCTGTGATCCGTGACAAATCCTCCAGCAGCACTGAATGTGCGTTCCGAAAGAACGCTGGATGCAGGACAGGCCAGTAGCTCAATTGCATACTGTGCAAGCTCTGGCCAGTGATCCATCCTCAAGACCCAGTAAGCCAGAGGATTTTCAGTGGGGAAGGTGTCCAAGTCTGACCTTGCCCCTAGATATTCCTGCACCATGTTTATCAGACGCTGGCGATGGTTGCTGGAACCGATCATACTTTGGGGCTGCGGACTAAAGAATTGTCTGAACGCATCGGTCAGACGGCCACCTTCCCCACCGCTCCTTCTTTGACTGGCCGAAGCCTCAGCAACTCGTTGTCCAGGACCAGGAGTTTGCAACCTCCCAGTCTCTGGGAACGCGTTGCACAGACCTTTCTGCAAGGCCTCCCGGAGTTGTCTCATCCTCTGCTCCCTCTGCGACGGTAACATAAGGTCCGCAACCTTACCCTTGTACCGTGGATCAAGGAGAGTGGCCAGCCAGTAATGGTCCCTCTCCTTGATCCGAAGAATACGAGGATCCTTCCGCAGACTTTGCAGGATCAGGGAGGCCATGCAGCGTAGGTTTGCTGAGGCATTCGCTCCGGAGTCCTCTGGGTCACTAAGGACGACATGATCCGCAGCCACCTCCTCCCAGCCACGTACAAGTCCACTGGTTTCTTGGGACTGTAAATCATCCCTAAAAGACTGCTGCTGATGATGCTGAGTGCCAGCCTCCACCTCCATGCTGACACAATCCTCCTCCTCCTCCTCCTCCTCCTCCTCCTCCTCCTCCTCTTCCTGTGCGATGGGTGGGACAGAAGGAACACTGTCTGGGTAAAGGGGGCCTTGAGAGGCAAGGAAGTCCTCCTCTTCCTGCCTCTGTTCTGCCTCAAGTGCCCTGTCCATTATTCCACGCAGCGTGTGCTCCAACAGGTGGACAAGAGGTACAGTGTCACTGATGCATGCACTGTCACTGCTCACCATCCTCGTGGCCTCCTCAAATGGTGCCAGGACAGTGCATGCATCCCTGATCATGCCCCACTGGCGTGGAGAAAAAAAACCAAGCTCCCCTGACCCTGTCCTGGTGCCGTAGTCGCACAGGTACTCATTGATGGCCCTCTGCTGCGTGTGCAGCCGCTGCAGCATGGCTAACGTTGAGTTCCACCTGGTGGGCATGTCACATATAAGGCGGTTCTTGGGCAGGTTCAACTCCTTTTGCAGCTCAGCCAGGCGAGCACTGGCATTATAAGATCTGCGGAAATGCACACAGACTTTCCTGGCCTGCCTCAGGACATCCTGTAAGCCCGGGTACCTGCCCAAGAAGCGCTGCACCACCAGGTTAAGGACGTGAGCCACACAGGGCACATGGGTCAGTTGTCCCTGTCGGAGGGCGGAGAGGAGGTTGGTGCCATTGTCGCAAACCACCATTCCTGGCTTAAGCTGGCGTGGCGTCAACCACCTCTCGGCCTGGCCCTGCAGAGCAGACAGGACCTCTGCCCCAGTGTGGCTTCTGTCCCCCAAACACACCAGCGCAAGCACGGCATGGCATCTTTTTGCCTGCGTACTTGCGTAGCCCCGTGAACGGCTACGGAGCACCGCTGGTTCATAGGACAAACCACAGGAAGAGGCCATGGAGGAAGAAGAAGAGGAGGGGGTGGAGGAGAGAGGTGTGTCACAACCAGTAGTAGCATTTTGGAGGCGTGGCGGTGGGACAACCTCCAACACTACTGCACCTTGTCCTGAATCCTTCCCAGCTGCCAAAAGAGTGACCCAATGGGCCGTGAAAGAAAGGTAACGTCCCTGTCCATGCCTGCTGGACCATGAGTCAGCGGTAATATGCACCTTACCGCTGACCGCCCTGTCCAGCGAGGCCAAGACATTGCCTTCCACATGTCGGTAGAGAGCCGGAATAGCCTTCCGTGAGAAAAAGTGGCGTTTGGGAACCTGCCACTGAGGAACTGCACATTGCACAAACTCACGGAAGGGGGCCGAGTCTACCAACTGAAAAGGCAGCAGTTGAAGCGCTAGCAATTTAGCCAAGCTAGCATTCAACCGCTGGGCATGTGGATGGCTGGGAGTGAACTTCTTTCGACGGTCCAGCAGCTGGGGCAGGGAAATTTGCCTGCTAGAATCGGACGTCGGTGTACTGCTAGCAGAGTGGGCGCAAGTACTTGGCTGTGACACACCTAATTCTACACCTTCATTCCTCTCAGTGCATGTTTCAGAGAGGACTGAAGTTATAGTGGGGTTGGAGATCCCAGCTGATGCGGTGCAAGGAGAGGTCCGCTTTGTTCTTTGGTGTGGGTCTTTGAGGTAGGCTTGCCAACGAGCTGCATGGCAGGTCAACATATGTCTGGTCAGGCATGTGGTACCCAAGCGGCTGATGTTTTGGCCACGCGATATACGCTTGAGACATATGTTGCAAACAGCAGCTGTGCGATCTGATGCACTAGCCTCAAAAAAGGCCCACACCAAAGAACTTTTTGAATGACGGGCAGAGGCAGCGCCCTGCACAGGCGGAGCTCTGCGGTGTGATTCCGTCGGTGTACTGCCCTTACGCTGGCCACCAAAGGGCATCCTGCCTCGTTGGAGATGTGCCTCCTCCTCATCCTCCTCCTCCTCCTCTCTCCTATTAGGCACCCACGTGGAGTCAGTGACCTCATCATCCCCTCCCTCCTCATCACTGGAGCCAATCTGGCAGTATGCTGCAGCTGCTGGAACATGACTGCCAGATTGGTGTCCTTCTTGAGCATCCCCTCTGTCTGCTCTCACGCTACTGCCTTCCTCTAGCTGGGTTTCATCATCAGACCCTTCGAAACGCTGGGCATCCTCCTGGAGCATGTACCCAACACTGTGCTGAAACAGTTCGGGGGACTCCTCAGGAGGAGGACATGGTGGGTCTAGGGAAGGAGTGACTGATGATTTGTCTGACATTGATACCAGGGAAGACGACGCTTTGGCAGCTGCTTTTCCAGTACCCTGAGCCTGGGTGAGAGAGGATGAGGAGGAGGAGGAGGGCTTGGTCATCCACTCTACCAAGTCTTCGGCATGATGTGGCTCAACATGTCCAGCTGCCGAAAAGAAGGACAAGCGTGTCCCATGGCCATGTGCTGATGACAATGCACCGCGTCCACGACCAGCACTGTTGCCCCCAGACACAGAGCCTGCTTGCCCTCTTTTATTGCCTCCTGACTGTCTGCCTCTCCTTGTTTGCCTTCCAGACATTCTAATAGATGGCCTGCAGGGAGATGGGAAAAAAGCAATAAGGGCTACCTTCAGGTGTCCTTCTCTGTCCCTTGAAACAAGGACTTTCACAGTGAAAGAAACTGACACTCTCCCTACCTACAGTTTTCTGTCCCTAGAAAAAATGTTTTTTTTAATCACAATATAGCACAAGGACAATTCACTCACTGTCCTTACAGGTCCCTGGAAACAAGGACTTGCAGAGTGAAAGAAAAAAAACACTCTCCCTACCTACAGTTTTCTGTCCCTAGAAAAAATGTTTTTTTTAATCACAATATAGCACAAGGACAATTCACTCACTGTCCTTCCAGGTCCCTGGAAACAAGGACTTGCAGAGTGAAATAAACTGACACTCTCCCTACCTACAGTTTTCTGTCCCTAGAATAAATGTTTTTTTTAAGCACAATATAGCACAAGGACAATTCACTCACTGTCCTTACAGGTCCCTGGAAACAAGGACTTGCAGAGTGAAAGAAAAAAAACACTCTCCCTACCTACAGTTTTCTGTCCCTAGAAAAAATGTTTTTTTTAATCACAATATAGCACAAGGACAATTCACTCACTGTCCTTACAGGTCCCTGGAAACAAGGACTTGCAGAGTGAAATAAACTGACACTCTCCCTACCTACAGTTTTCTGTCCCTAGAATAAATGTTTTTTTTAATCACAATATAGCACAAGGACAATTCAGTCACTGTCCTTCCAGGTCCCTGGAAACAAGGACTTGCAGAGTGAAATAAACTGACACTCTCCCTACCTACAGTTTTCTGTCCCTAGAATAAATGTTTTTTTTAAGCACAATATAGCACAAGGACAATTCACTCACTGTCCTTACAGGTCCCTGAAAACAAGGACTTGCAGAGTGAAAGAAAAAAAACACTCTCCCTACCTACAGTTTTCTGTCCCTAGAAAAAATGTTTTTTTTAATCACAATATAACACAAGGACAATTCACTCACTGTCCTTCCAGGTCCCTGGAAACAAGGACTTGCAGAGTGAAATAAACTGACACTCTCCCTACCTACAGTTTTCTGTCCCTAGAATAAATGTTTTTTTTAAGCACAATATAGCACAAGGACAATTCACTCACTGTCCTTACAGGTCCCTGGAAACAAGGACTTGCAGAGTGAAAGAAAAAAAAAACACTCTCCCTACCTACAGTTTTCTGTCCCTAGAAAAAATGTTTTTTTTAATCACAATATAGCACAAGGACAATTCACTCACTGTCCTTACAGGTCCCTGGAAACAAGGACTTGCAGAGTGAAATAAACTGACACTCTCCCTACCTACAGTTTTCTGTCCCTAGAATAAATGTTTTTTTTAATCACAATATAGCACAAGGACAATTCAGTCACTGTCCTTCCAGGTCCCTGGAAACAAGGACTTGCAGAGTGAAATAAACTGACACTCTCCCTACCTACAGTTTTCTGTCCCTAGAATAAATGTTTTTTTTAAGCACAATATAGCACAAGGACAATTCACTCACTGTCCTTACAGGTCCCTGGAAACAAGGACTTGCAGAGTGAAAGAAAAAAAACACTCTCCCTACCTACAGTTTTCTGTCCCTAGAAAAAATGTTTTTTTTAAGCACAATATAGCACAAGGACAATTCACTCACTGTCCTTACAGGTCCCTGGAAACAAGGACTTGCAGAGTGAAATAAACTGACACTCTCCCTACCTACAGTTTTCTGTCCCTAGAATAAATGTTTTTTTTAATCACAATATAGCACAAGGACAATTCAGTCACTGTCCTTCCAGGTCCCTGGAAACAAGGACTTGCAGAGTGAAATAAACTGACACTCTCCCTACCTACAGTTTTCTGTCCCTAGAATAAATGTTTTTTTTAAGCACAATATAGCACAAGGACAATTCACTCACTGTCCTTACAGGTCCCTGGAAACAAGGACTTGCAGAGTGAAAGAAAAAAAACACTCTCCCTACCTACAGTTTTCTGTCCCTAGAAAAAATGTTTTTTTTAATCACAATATAACACAAGGACAATTCACTCACTGTCCTTCCAGGTCCCTGGAAACAAGGACTTGCAGAGTGAAATAAACTGACACTCTCCCTACCTACAGTTTTCTGTCCCTAGAATAAATGTTTTTTTTAAGCACAATATAGCACAAGGACAATTCACTCACTGTCCTTACAGGTCCCTGGAAACAAGGACTTGCAGAGTGAAAGAAAAAAAACACTCTCCCTACCTACAGTTTTCTGTCCCTAGAAAAAATGTTTTTTTTAAGCACAATATAGCACAAGGACAATTCACTCACTGTCCTTACAGGTCCCTGGAAACAAGGACTTGCAGAGTGAAAGAAAAAAAACACTCTCCCTACCTACAGTTTTCTGTCCCTAGAAAAAATGTTTTTTTTAATCACAATATAGCACAAGGACAATTCACTCACTGTCCTTACAGGTCCCTGGAAACAAGGACTTGCAGAGTGAAAGAAACTGACACTGTCCCTACCTACAGTTTTCTGTCCCTAGAATAAATGTTTTTTTTAAGCACAATATAGCACAAGGAGAATTCACTCACTGTCCTTCCAGGTCCCTGGAAACAAGGACTTGCAGAGTGAAATAAACTGACACTCTCCCTACCTACAGTTTTCTGTCCCTAGAATAAATGTTTTTTTTAAGCACAATATAGCACAAGGACAATTCACTCACTGTCCTTACAGGTCCCTGGAAACAAGGACTTGCAGAGTGAAAGAAACTGACACTGTCCCTACCTACAGTTTTCTGTCCCTAGAATAAATGTTTTTTTTAAGCACAATATAGCACAAGGAGAATTCACTCACTGTCCTTCCAGGTCCCTGGAAACAAGGACTTGCAGAGTGAAATAAACTGACACTCTCCCTACCTACAGTTTTCTGTCCCTAGAATAAATGTTTTTTTTAAGCACAATATAGCACAAGGACAATTCACTCACTGTCCTTACAGGTCCCTGGAAACAAGGACTTGCAGAGTGAAAGAAACTGACACTCTCCCTACCTACAGTTTTCTGTCCCTAGAATAAATGTTTTTTTAAGCACAATATAGCACAAGGACAATTCACTCACTGTCCTTACAGGTCCCTGGAAACAAGGACTTGCAGAGTGAAATAAACTGACACTCTCCCTACCTACAGTTTTCTGTCCCTAGAATAAATGTTTTTTTTAATCACAATATAGCACAAGGACAATTCAGTCACTGTCCTTACAGGTCCCTGGAAACAAGGACTTGCAGAGTGAAAGAAAAAAAACACTCTCCCTACCTACAGTTTTCTGTCCCTAGAAAAAATGTTTTTTTTAATCACAATATAGCACAAGGACAATTCACTCACTGTCCTTACAGGTCCCTGGAAACAAGGACTTGCAGAGTGAAATAAACTGACACTCTCCCTACCTACAGTTTTCTGTCCCTAGAATAAATGTTTTTTTTAATCACAATATAGCACAAGGACAATTCAGTCACTGTCCTTCCAGGTCCCTGGAAACAAGGACTTGCAGAGTGAAATAAACTGACACTCTCCCTACCTACAGTTTTCTGTCCCTAGAATAAATGTTTTTTTTAAGCACAATATAGCACAAGGACAATTCACTCACTGTCCTTACAGGTCCCTGGAAACAAGGACTTGCAGAGGGAAAGAAAAAAAACACTCTCCCTACCTACAGTTTTCTGTCCCTAGAAAAAATGTTTTTTTTAAGCACAATATAGCACAAGGACAATTCACTCACTGTCCTTACAGGTCCCTGGAAACAAGGACTTGCAGAGTGAAATAAACTGACACTCTCCCTACCTACAGTTTTCTGTCCCTAGAATAAATGTTTTTTTTAATCACAATATAGCACAAGGACAATTCAGTCACTGTCCTTCCAGGTCCCTGGAAACAAGGACTTGCAGAGTGAAATAAACTGACACTCTCCCTACCTACAGTTTTCTGTCCCTAGAATAAATGTTTTTTTTAAGCACAATATAGCACAAGGACAATTCACTCACTGTCCTTACAGGTCCCTGGAAACAAGGACTTGCAGAGTGAAAGAAAAAAAACACTCTCCCTACCTACAGTTTTCTGTCCCTAGAAAAAATGTTTTTTTTAATCACAATATAACACAAGGACAATTCACTCACTGTCCTTCCAGGTCCCTGGAAACAAGGACTTGCAGAGTGAAATAAACTGACACTCTCCCTACCTACAGTTTTCTGTCCCTAGAATAAATGTTTTTTTTAAGCACAATATAGCACAAGGACAATTCACTCACTGTCCTTACAGGTCCCTGGAAACAAGGACTTGCAGAGTGAAAGAAAAAAAACACTCTCCCTACCTACAGTTTTCTGTCCCTAGAAAAAATGTTTTTTTTAATCACAATATAGCACAAGGACAATTCACTCACTGTCCTTACAGGTCCCTGGAAACAAGGACTTGCAGAGTGAAATAAACTGACACTCTCCCTACCTACAGTTTTCTGTCCCTAGAATAAATGTTTTTTTTAAGCACAATATAGCACAAGGACAATTCACTCACTGTCCTTACAGGTCCCTGGAAACAAGGACTTGCAGAGTGAAAGAAACTGACACTCTCCCTACCTACAGTTTTCTGTCCCTAGAATAAATGTTTTTTTAAGCACAATATAGCACAAGGACAATTCACTCACTGTCCTTACAGGTCCCTGGAAACAAGGACTTGCAGAGTGAAATAAACTGACACTCTCCCTACCTACAGTTTTCTGTCCCTAGAATAAATGTTTTTTTTAATCACAATATAGCACAAGGACAATTCAGTCACTGTCCTTACAGGTCCCTGGAAACAAGGACTTGCAGAGTGAAAGAAAAAAAACACTCTCCCTACCTACAGTTTTCTGTCCCTAGAAAAAATGTTTTTTTTAATCACAATATAGCACAAGGACAATTCACTCACTGTCCTTACAGGTCCCTGGAAACAAGGACTTGCAGAGTGAAATAAACTGACACTCTCCCTACCTACAGTTTTCTGTCCCTAGAATAAATGTTTTTTTTAATCACAATATAGCACAAGGACAATTCAGTCACTGTCCTTCCAGGTCCCTGGAAACAAGGACTTGCAGAGTGAAATAAACTGACACTCTCCCTACCTACAGTTTTCTGTCCCTAGAATAAATGTTTTTTTTAAGCACAATATAGCACAAGGACAATTCACTCACTGTCCTTACAGGTCCCTGGAAACAAGGACTTGCAGAGGGAAAGAAAAAAAACACTCTCCCTACCTACAGTTTTCTGTCCCTAGAAAAAATGTTTTTTTTAAGCACAATATAGCACAAGGACAATTCACTCACTGTCCTTACAGGTCCCTGGAAACAAGGACTTGCAGAGTGAAATAAACTGACACTCTCCCTACCTACAGTTTTCTGTCCCTAGAATAAATGTTTTTTTTAATCACAATATAGCACAAGGACAATTCAGTCACTGTCCTTCCAGGTCCCTGGAAACAAGGACTTGCAGAGTGAAATAAACTGACACTCTCCCTACCTACAGTTTTCTGTCCCTAGAATAAATGTTTTTTTTAAGCACAATATAGCACAAGGACAATTCACTCACTGTCCTTACAGGTCCCTGGAAACAAGGACTTGCAGAGTGAAAGAAAAAAAACACTCTCCCTACCTACAGTTTTCTGTCCCTAGAAAAAATGTTTTTTTTAATCACAATATAACACAAGGACAATTCACTCACTGTCCTTCCAGGTCCCTGGAAACAAGGACTTGCAGAGTGAAATAAACTGACACTCTCCCTACCTACAGTTTTCTGTCCCTAGAATAAATGTTTTTTTTAAGCACAATATAGCACAAGGACAATTCACTCACTGTCCTTACAGGTCCCTGGAAACAAGGACTTGCAGAGTGAAAGAAAAAAAACACTCTCCCTACCTACAGTTTTCTGTCCCTAGAAAAAATGTTTTTTTTTAATCACAATATAGCACAAGGACAATTCACTCACTGTCCTTACAGGTCCCTGGAAACAAGGACTTGCAGAGTGAAATAAACTGACACTCTCCCTACCTACAGTTTTCTGTCCCTAGAATAAATGTTTTTTTTAATCACAATATAGCACAAGGACAATTCAGTCACTGTCCTTCCAGGTCCCTGGAAACAAGGACTTGCAGAGTGAAATAAACTGACACTCTCCCTACCTACAGTTTTCTGTCCCTAGAATAAATGTTTTTTTTAAGCACAATATAGCACAAGGACAATTCACTCACTGTCCTTACAGGTCCCTGGAAACAAGGACTTGCAGAGTGAAAGAAAAAAAAACACTCTCCCTACCTACAGTTTTCTGTCCCTAGAAAAAATGTTTTTTTTAATCACAATATAACACAAGGACAATTCACTCACTGTCCTTCCAGGTCCCTGGAAACAAGGACTTGCAGAGTGAAATAAACTGACACTCTCCCTACCTACAGTTTTCTGTCCCTAGAATAAATGTTTTTTTTAAGCACAATATAGCACAAGGACAATTCACTCACTGTCCTTACAGGTCCCTGGAAACAAGGACTTGCAGAGTGAAAGAAAAAAAACACTCTCCCTACCTACAGTTTTCTGTCCCTAGAAAAAATGTTTTTTTTAATCACAATATAGCACAAGGACAATTCACTCACTGTCCTTACAGGTCCCTGGAAACAAGGACTTGCAGAGTGAAATAAACTGACACTCTCCCTACCTACAGTTTTCTGTCCCTAGAATAAATGTTTTTTTTAATCACAATATAGCACAAGGACAATTCAGTCACTGTCCTTCCAGGTCCCTGGAAACAAGGACTTGCAGAGTGAAATAAACTGACACTCTCCCTACCTACAGTTTTCTGTCCCTAGAATAAATGTTTTTTTTAAGCACAATATAGCACAAGGACAATTCACTCACTGTCCTTACAGGTCCCTGGAAACAAGGACTTGCAGAGTGAAAGAAAAAAAACACTCTCCCTACCTACAGTTTTCTGTCCCTAGAAAAAATGTTTTTTTTAAGCACAATATAGCACAAGGACAATTCACTCACTGTCCTTACAGGTCCCTGGAAACAAGGACTTGCAGAGTGAAAGAAAAAAAACACTCTCCCTACCTACAGTTTTCTGTCCCTAGAAAAAATGTTTTTTTTAATCACAATATAGCACAAGGACAATTCACTCACTGTCCTTACAGGTCCCTGGAAACAAGGACTTGCAGAGTGAAAGAAACTGACACTGTCCCTACCTACAGTTTTCTGTCCCTAGAATAAATGTTTTTTTTAAGCACAATATAGCACAAGGAGAATTCACTCACTGTCCTTCCAGGTCCCTGGAAACAAGGACTTGCAGAGTGAAATAAACTGACACTCTCCCTACCTACAGTTTTCTGTCCCTAGAATAAATGTTTTTTTTAAGCACAATATAGCACAAGGACAATTCACTCACTGTCCTTACAGGTCCCTGGAAACAAGGACTTGCAGAGTGAAAGAAACTGACACTGTCCCTACCTACAGTTTTCTGTCCCTAGAATAAATGTTTTTTTTAAGCACAATATAGCACAAGGAGAATTCACTCACTGTCCTTCCAGGTCCCTGGAAACAAGGACTTGCAGAGTGAAATAAACTGACACTCTCCCTACCTACAGTTTTCTGTCCCTAGAATAAATGTTTTTTTTAAGCACAATATAGCACAAGGACAATTCACTCACTGTCCTTACAGGTCCCTGGAAACAAGGACTTGCAGAGTGAAAGAAACTGACACTCTCCCTACCTACAGTTTTCTGTCCCTAGAATAAATGTTTTTTTAAGCACAATATAGCACAAGGACAATTCACTCACTGTCCTTCCAGGTCCCTGGAAACAAGGACTTGCAGAGTGAAAGAAACTGACACTGTCCCTACCTACAGTTTTCTGTCCCTAGAATAAATGTTTTTTTTAAGCACACTATAGCACAAGCACAAAACACACTGACACTCTCCCTACCTATCCTTCTCTTTCCCTAAACTAAAGGAATCCAGGTTAAGCAAGAAAGAAATAACAGTCACTGTCCCTGCCTATGCTGCTCTATCCCTGCTCCGGAACACACTACACTAGGCCGCCGTGCTGGCGGCCTTTTATAGTGTGGGGCGTGTACTAAACACCCTCAGCAATAATTGGCCACAGGCATCCTGCCTGTGGCCAATCATTGCTCTCCTCGCTGCCGGCGCTGTGATTGGCCAAGCATGCGGGGTCACAGTGCATGCTTGGCCAATCACAGCGCCTGGATGACACTGCGATGGCGTAGTGCATTGTGGGCCGTTCGCGTCACTCGAATTTGGCGCGAACGGCCCAAATCGTTCGATCTTCGTCGAACGATCGAACAGCCGATGTTCGAGTCGAACGTATGTTCGACTCGAACACGAAGCTCATCCCTAATCCCCGTACTCAGGAGAAGCAGCAGAATGTAATTTGGGGTGCAATTCCACATATAACCATGGCATGTGTGAGCAATATATCATTTAGT